>PVIJ01008051.1:0-77317 GCA_004024925.1 Scalopus aquaticus | reverse complement strand
GGGGGCTGGGAGGGGGCTGCCAGGTGGAGCAGGAGGCCGAGGCACCCGCTGGCCCTGCTGTGAGCCGGACAGCGACGGGCCAGCCGTGGGTCCTGCGGCCAGGAAGGCCTCTCCGCCAGGGTGGGGAGGAGTTAGCCTGGCGCAGGAGGGAGCGAGTGCGTGCAGAGGGACAGAGGCACACGGCGGGGGGCGCCGCCTGCGCTTCTGGGGGTGACAGGCCGCTTGGCCTTGCTGGAGCGTGACCGGCTGGAGCCCCAGCCTGGGGCGCCCAGGGAGGCCGCGGAGCAGGGGCTGCCTGGGGCCGGGGCAGCCCTGCCTGACCCCGGGAGCCCCCTCAGCCCAGTCACAGGAACCCCGCCCCTCAGGGGCCCCACCTCCACCCTCACCACGAGCATTTGGGGCCCCCAGAAACCTTGCCGACGCCCCAGAGGCAGCCTCTGCCCAACGGGGACGGTGCCAGACAGAGTGGAGTGTCCTCAGGAAGGACCTAGGCTTTCTGGAAGAAGTGGGGCTGCAGCCGAGTCCCCCAAGGAAGGACGTGGGACAGGAGAGAGGAGGGCACCCCATGGTGGGGGCGCAGGGAGAAAGGTCTGGAGGGTGGATGTGACCAGGCTTCTGGGGGGCCAGAGAGGAATGGGGTGTCCCTTTCAGCAGGGTCTGGAGCAAGGGGCATGGCTGCCCGAGGGCAAGGAGGGGCCCCCTTCCGCCCCTCTGCTCCCCGGCCCAGGTCAGAGGGCAGCCAGAGGTGGCCGCAGCCATCTGCATCTGCACTGGGGAGTGGGTGGCACCCCGTTAAGGTCACCTTCACCCCCAGGGGTCCCCAGCCAGTTCTTACAGCTCCTCAAAGCCCGCCGGCCTGGTCTCGCCCACTCCCCGGGGTCGGGTCACGCCTCAGCATATATCCTGGCCCCTCTCTCTCCCCAGGACCAGGCTCGTCCTCAACAGCCCCCCATCTTACCCCGAGACGCCCAGGGCGGGGGCAGCTGTGTCCCGTGTCCAGGAGGGGCATGGCCCCCCCACGCCCGAGACCCAGGCCAGGCCGCCCCCGTCCATCTGCCCACCCACGGGTCCCCAGGCCCTCTGCCGGCAAGAGCAGGAAGGTGGCCTCCCTACCCAGCACCCTGACCCCTGCTGCTCTCTCGAGGGGTGCCCTGGGATGGGAGGGAACCCGGGGGGCCCACAGATCTAGTTCACTTCCTCAGCCCAGACTTGCTGTGTGACCTTGGGAGAGCTGCTTCACCTCTCTGGGCCCCGGGGCCGCGCATCTCTGTGGTGGGGGGCGCTCTCGACCTGCAGGCGTGAAGGGAGAATTTGCATCAGAGCAGCTGTGGGTGTCTGCCTGGCCCCCCGCTGTGCTCCCGGCATGCCCTGCCTCCCTTGGGGCGCCCCCCTCCTACTCTGAGCTCCATCGTGCTTCTGAGAACTCACCCTGAGACCCCCGTGGAAAGGCCTTTGCAGGGGAGTTGGCCGCAAGGGCTGGGAGCAGGACACCTTGGGGACCGCCGGCCCAGTCGGGCCACCCCGGCCGCCGGGGACATGCAGGCCCCGCCCTCCGAGGGTAGCGCCGGGTGCTCTCGCTCTGGCTGGACCCGGGACTGGAACGCCAAAGTCCCGTCTACCCGGAGGCCAAGTCCCCGGCCCCCGCATGCTGCGGTGGGGGCGGGGGCCGCCCCACTTTATGGAGGAGGAAAGGGGGCTCGGAACGAGGAGCCCAGCTCCCGGGCCGGCCTCCTGCTGCCAGACCCACTTTCAGTCTTTCCTGGCTCAGAGGCCAAAGCTGGACCGTCCACAGACTTTTTTCGGAGTTTTCATGCTCACTGTGGGAAATGGGCCAACCCAGAAAAGCATAAAGAACAGACTGAGCCCCCCGCGGCGGACAGCGCCGGCCCCTCCCCGCCGGGCCTGTGCCAGCTCCGGGCAGCATCCGGGCGGCTTCTTGGGCCTGGTCTGGGGCAGCGGCCTCTCCGCGCAGCCAGGGGACCGCTGGGCAGGGGCCAGCAGGGTGGCCCCTGGAGAGAGCAGGCGGGGCCTCAGCCCCTCTGGGCCAGGGCCCCAGGGCACCTCCCGGGCCCTCCAGCAGGGCGGCGCCCCGATCCTCACACTGCGCCTGTCCCAGCCACCACCCAGCCCCCGGCCGGCTGGGAGGGCCAAGTGGGCCCGGCCAGGACCCCGCGTCTGCCCGTCTCAAGGCCCGGGGCCCAATCCATGCACACAGCCCCTCACGGCCGGCGGCCCTCTGCCCCCCGTCCGGCTTGCCTCCTGGGGTCCCCGGCCAGCAGGCCCTTCGTGCAAGGAGCAGTAGACAGGAGCCCGCAGCTGGGGGAGCCTGCCCCCCACCCCCTCTGGGGCTCACGTGGGGCCGCAGCAGACGCGATGCCCGCCCACCACGAGGTCACCCGCGGTGGGGCGGCCGCCAGCCTCCCGTGCCCGTGCCCGCGCGGCCGGCGGCCCCGCTCTGAGCTGCTCTGTCCTCTTCACCTGCAGGCTGCGCAGCCCCTGGGTGCCCTCGTGCCTCGGGCAGCCCCGCGTCCTGCAGGGCCGGCTGGCCAGGTCCTCACCCTCGCTCTGGGACAGGTAACACATGCCTGGTGTCTGCGTCTGCCCCCAGACGTCCGTCCCGTGTCTGCGTCCACTCCCCGGGACAGAGGGGCGGCCGCAGGGCAGCGCCCTGCCGCTGCCATCGCCGTCTGTTCCGTGCCGCCCTCCCGCAGAGGGGCTCTCGCGCCCCCGCCACAGCCCGCCCGGCGGGGTCCTCCCCGAGGCCAGCTGCCGTGGGAGGGGGCGCCGTGCTGGGTGAGGCAGGCGCGAGCTTCCCCCCACCCCATCAGGGCAGGTTCAGGGCGAGGTGGGTGATCTCTCCAGGCCACACCCTGCCCGGGGGAGGTGACCCCAATCTGGGGGTGCCGAGGACTTCCACGCCTCCCTGCGCATCTGCTGAGGGGCCTTTTCCAGCCGCCGGGGCCCCGGACCAGGTCCCCGCCTGGGGGAGGCACAGGCGCTGGCCCAGGACTTGCCCAGCTCCCCCAGCCGGAGCCTCGCTTCCATGCGTGCCTGCCGGCGCCATCTCTTTCCCCCTGGCCCCGACGGGCCTGCCCGTCCGCCGCGCGGTGGCACTGGGCGCCTCCTGGTTCGCAGGCTGAGCGCGGCTGGGGCCGGGCAGCACCCCCGGGTGACCCAGGGCCCTGCCCACGCCATGCCGACAGGGGAGTGGTCCAAAGCTCAGAGAATCTGAACCCCAGAACTTGGCGATGGGGAGGGGCAAGAAGGGGTCGCCGTGGCCTCTCCCAGCTGACCCAGCTGAGGGGTGCGGAGGGCCGCGTGGGCAGCACTGGGCTCCCGCGGGGCGAGGTGCGGGGGCCCTCCCGAGAGGCCCCGCTGAGGCTGGCATGGAGTGTGGCGGGGCGTGGTGCAGCCCAGCCTGGGGAAATGGGGGTCTGCAGAGGTGGGTGGGAGCGGTGCGCAGAGCGGGGGCACCGGGGGCCGGACCTGGACATCTGCTGTATCGGAGAGACCCGGAGGCGATGGCCAGGGCCCGGGAGGGCGTGGAGGCGCCTGCCGCAGTGCGGGGTGGGCGGGGTGGGGGCAGCGTTGCAGCCGGCGCGGGCCTGGCCCAGAGCGGGCTGGGCACGGGGGCTCAAGGAAGGGGCATTTTGAGGGCAGGTGGGACAGAGCCACCCTCAGAGGCCAAGGGTAAACTGAGGCTCGGGCGGGCCAGTTCTCTGAAGCTGGACACCGGGTGTGGGTGGTCCCGCCCAGCATCCGCCCAGCGGCCACGGTGGCTCTGCCCGCCTCGCCAGAACACATGGTCCCTGTCCTGTCCCTGGAGAGTGCAGGCTCACGGGTGGGGCCAGCTTTGCCGCTTTGCCGGTGCGGGGCCGAGAGCAGACGGGGGCTGGGGCCGGGCAGGAGAGAGGGTGACCCGCGGCTGTGTCGCAGGAAGACGTGGCTGGGCCACGTGAGGAGTGGACAGTCTGGGTGACGACAGGGCCCGAGCTGGGGCTGCAGGCTGGTGGCCAAGGTAAGGGAGGGACGGTCACTGGCTCTGAGAGGCAGTGGGGGTGGGGGTGCCCTCTGGATAGTGGGATCCCCAGGGTGGGGCAGGACTGGGAGAGGGGCACAGTGAGCTGGGGGGGCAGGTCTCAGCAGAGCCAGGACCAGGAGGCTGGTGGATGGAAGCCCAGGGGTGTGGCTGCAGGGGCGGGGCTTGGCGTGTGAGTGGCCCTCAGGTGGACAGACAGAAGTCCCCGCCTCTTCCTGAGTGTGCAGACCCCAGCGTACCCCACCTCCACCCAACACTGTGCCTGTGGCAGGAGCACCCCAGGAATCTCGCCACCCCACTAGGGAAAAAAGATTGGGTGCGCTAAGAGCAGTGGGAGCTGATGCTCAGGTGGGGCAATCTGGAGGGCTGCCTGGAGGAGGTGCCCTCGTCATTCTGCATCCTCCGCGGAGACCAACTCTGGGGACGACCTGCCTCACCCTTCTCTGAGGTTCTCAAAATATAAGTGGCTCTTTATTTTTAAAAAATACAGATCTGGGCAGGAGTTCAAAAAACGCTTGACTGCGGTTTGCTGGGTGGGCGCCCGCGCTGGTGGCAGGTGTGGTTACACACAGGGCCCTGCGGGAGCGGGAGGAAGCCTCCTGCTGCCCCGAGCCTCTCGGGGGTGGGCCGGGGCCCACAGCCCTTGGCTGAATCGCGCTCCAGGCCCGACGGCACCCCGGCTCCAGCGTGACACCCCGGATGCGCGCCGGCCGGGTCTCAGGCCCCACAGCAAACCTGCCGGAAGTCTCCGCACAGGCGCCCTGGCTCCGCTGACCCGGTTTGCCGCGCTCTGCGGGGCGCTTCTCTGGGCAGGATCTTTCTCAGGCCCAGGGCTTGGCGTCCCCGGGGTCAGCTGGCCCAGGGGAAGCTAAGACTGCGTGGATGGTGGGCCGCGTGGGGGTGCACGCGGGGCCCCATGACGCCTTGGCCGTCCCTGGGGCCGGGGCCGCTGCTGGGGGAGGGGCGTGCCCCGAGCGCCGAGCAGCAGCTTGAACCTTGGCCCCACGTGTGGTCGTGCCAGATGCCTCCTGGGGCCCTCACCCCCACACAGCACCCCCCGCCCCAAGATTACAGATGGGGGCCAGCACCCCGCCGCCGCTTCTGAGTGTCAGCGGTGAGAGGCTCCCAGCCGGCCTCGCGGCGCCGCCACCCCTCCCGCCGGGTCCAGCTGTAGTCATGGCGCCCGGCCCGGAAGGGTGGGTTATCCGGGGCCTGTTTCCCAGTGCTGGGACCCAGAGGACCCGCAGTCTGCGGGGGAACAGCCTCAGAAGCTGGATCTGGGGAGGCATCTTGGGGAAAGTGGGGGTGGGGGGTGCTGAGTCTCCAAAGCTGTGTGCAGCTGGCTGTCCCCCCCCATCTGGCAGCTGCCTGGGTGCAGGGCGGGGCATCGCTGCCACCCCCTCGGCCTGGCCAAAGGTCACTCGGCCTGCTGGGGCCATGGCCAGTTTGGGGGAGGCTGCCCGCCGCCCCTGAGCCTCAGCGTCCCCCCCAGCGCTGTGGAGCAGCAAAGGGGGTGGGGTTCTTACAGTGTGCGCGATCAGGAGGCGGGCTTTAGGGTTCTGGGGTCCACGTTGCTCCTCCTTCGCAGTGACCTCAGGATTCACTTCTGACCTGGCGCTGCTGTGGGGCAGAGGGACGCCGGGAGCAGACAGGCTGTGCCACAGCCCCTGGCCCCAGAGGGGCTGAAGCCGCCCGTGCTGCTCGAGGGGAGGGCGTGTGTGCACGCGCACGCGCTCACGTGTGTTCGGGCGGCCAAGCGCACACGCTGCGCGCCCGTGGCGCGCCCCGCCTGGGGCGCGGGCCTCAGTTTCCCCGCGCTCAGCGCTGCTGGCCGGCCCGCCGCCGCGTGTCGTTGCAGCGCGCTGCAGGAGCAGAAGGGTGAGCTGCGCAAGCGGCTGTCCTACACCACGCACAAGCTGGAGAAGCTGGAGACCGAGTTCGACTCCACGCGCCACTACCTGGAGATCGAGCTGCGGCGTGCGCAGGAGGAGCTGGAGAAGGTCACCGAGAAGCTGCGCAGGTGAGGGGCGGGCGGGCTGAGGCCCCGGCTGGCGCGGTTTCCCCTCCCCGGGGAGTCGGGCTCGGGCGGGCAAGCTCTTTCCCAAAGCCGCACTTGGAGCAACAACCGCCAAACCAGAATCTGAGCCGGGCCAGGCTGCCGCCAGAGGCAGGCCCTTCGCGGACACCGCACCGCCCGCTCTCGGTCCTGGGGTGCGGGTGGCACTCGCCCTGACTGACCCACCAGGGCACACCGCTGCCCCGGGCCCTGTAGGAGACGAGGCCGCTTCAGAACCGCCCCCCGCCGTGTGGCTGCGAGGCGGCGGCTGCCCAGACCTCACGCGCTGCGTCCCACACCCAGCCTTCCTCCAGTCTGTGTAACACGGACATCTTCCTAAGGCGCGTCACACGCCCCAGCAGAGAGACCCCGAGGTCGGCTGTAGGCTCCGCTGGCTTTAAATATTTATAAGGATTTGGGGGGTCCCGGGGGGGGCAGGACTGACTCCCTGGGAGGCCTCAGTCTGCTGGACTTTTTCAAGGACACCAGGTGGGACACGCTTGGGCCCTGCGGTCAGATCTCAGTTAAGGGCCCTGCTTTAGGCGCCTCTCGCCTCAGTTTCCCCATTGGTGAGGCGGTAATAACGCTACACACAGGTTGTCAGAGGTCCACGCTGCCCCAGGTCCCCTCCATCACGGCGTGGCCCTCGGTGCTGGAGCCCCCATCCCACTGACGCGCCCCCACCCGTACAGCTTGCTGGGGCGCCCGGGGCCATGGGCACAGTCCGGCGCGTCTCCGCTGCTCGTTTGCTCTTCACCAGCCCCCAGCCTGGCCTGTCACTGCGGTGTGAATGGGGTGCACTGCCTAGCAGGACCCGGCGGGCTGTTCGCAGACCTCAGGGGGTCACTGGCCTGGCCTGGGCTGGAGTGGCCCCCGCGAGTCAGCCTAGATGGGTTCTGTCCCTGTGGATGGGGCGGGCGCCTGCGTCCAGCCCCGCCCGGCGAGTGGGCTGTGCGGCGGGGGTGAGGCTGCCCCGGCACCGCCCTGACCCCGCCGCCCGCTGCAGGATCCAGAGCAACTACATGGCGCTGCAGAGGATCAACCAGGAGCTGGAAGACAAGCTGTACCGCATGGTGAGCAGTGCCCAGCCCCGCGGCCCGGGGCAGCCCTCCTGCCGCACGGGACCCGCCCCAGGTCTCTGTGCCCTCAGAACACGGGGCCTTGGGCCTGGGGCTGCCAGTGTGCGCTGGCCTGCAGGCAGTGGAGAGCACTGGCCTCGGGAGTGCGGCCCCACCCTCTCTGGGGTGAATAGAGTCCACCCCAGGGGTGGGGACACTCACTCTGCGGTCAGCCTGGGCGCACCCCACCTCTGCTGGCAGGATGGGCTGGCAGGATCGCAATTCAGGGGGAGCGGAAGTGGAGGCTGAGGCCTCCTGCCACCGTTTTTGAAAACCGGTAGTCGTGTTCACTGGGACCAGTCCTCAAAGTGCTGTGGGTGGGGGGCTGGGCTGGGACCGGGTTCTCAGCTGGGGACCGTGGACAAGGGCCCTGTGCCCCGGAGACACAGTTCCCCAACACGGCGGGGACACCAGCCAGCCTCAGGCCGAGTGCAACCCCTCACCCGGGCCCCAGACAGCGCGGCAGGACACCACCGTCCTGCGGAGGCTGAGCAACGGGGCCCTCTGGCCTGTCAGTGGGGGAGGGGGCCTGGGGTGGTTTGTGCTTTTAGCCCCACCCCTGCCCTGCAAACACCCTGCGCGCGGGCTGCCGGAGCCCCAGGCCCCCCACTGACCGCCACCTCCTGTCCCGGCAGGGCCAGCACTACGAGGAGGAGAAGCGAGCGCTGAGCCACGAGATTGTCGCCCTCAACAGCCACCTGCTGGAGGCCAAGGTGACCATCGACAAGCTGTCGGAGGACAACGTGAGTGCCAGGCCCTTCCGACCCTGAGGCCCCGGCCCAGGAGCTGGCACAGCGAGGGCGGGATGGAAGGCGGCCGGGGGCCTCGGGAAGGCCAGGAGCGGCCTCCCCAGAGGCGCCTGCCCAGGTCCCGCACAACCTGCTGGCAGGAAGCGGCGCCAGGAAGGGACCCTGGTGCCCAGTTCCCACCCCAGCGGGGCTCCGACTCCCGCCCAGCGGCAGCCCCTCGGGACCCGCCTCCGCCAGCCCTCGGGCACCAGAGCCGGCAGCCGCCGTGGGGCAGACATTGAGGGGAGGGGCCCGGGGCCTGAAGGAGACCGGGGGGGAAGGAGACCGGGGCCGTGGGGCACAGGCGCGGGGCAGGGGCTGCCCCCGCCCTCGCGGGCTCAAGCAGAGCAGACCCCCGCTCAGAGGCCGCCAGACAGCCTGGGGGGGCGGCGCGGTGCGGCGAACGTCGTTGTGCCATCACCTTGGAGACGGGAGCACAGGGCGGGCCGAGATTTGGAGCCTGCGGGTGGCAGAAAGGGAAGGGGACCCCAACTGCAGGGTGCACAGGCCATTGCCCGGGCTGGTGCCCCTGGGAGGATGGGCTGGGGCGGCCGGAGGCGGTTCCAGCAGGCACTGGACTTCCGGGCGGCGCTGGCCTGCGCGTGGCCGGGCCCCAGGGCCTGGAGTTGAGGCGGAGACGGGCGTAGCGGGGTTGCGCGCGCAGGTGGGCTGAGGTCAGAGGACAGCAGGTGAGAAGGGAGGACAGTGCGGGCCAGGGGCCCAGCTTCCTGCCGTGTACGGACCGAGTTGGTGGCACCAGCCTAGCTCAGAAGGGAGGAGAGGGGGCCTCTGGGCCGGGAGGGGAGGGGGGCTCAGGCCTTCCGTAGCGCAGCCTGAGCCCGGGACACCGGCCCTGGGCAGGCCCAGGGCTGGCTGCCAGAGCCCCGGCTGCAGGGTCCGGGTGTGGCGGGAACCAAAGGCCCAGCCACAGGCACATGCAACAGAGATTTTCCAAAGACGCAACCAAAGCCCTCGAGTCCTACTGTTTGCATCTGTTTTCAGCTCAGGAAGCTGAGCCTGTCCCCACCTGGACCTGGCGGCACGTCGGCCATCTGCCCCCACTCACCCTGCCCCTGCCCAGCCCTGCAGCCACCCCCACATCCAGGCCCCACCCTGAGTGAGGGCGGGGTGAGCAGCGAGCGAGCAGGGCTCCGTCCCGCCCCTCTCCACCTGGGCTCCTCCAGGTGTGGTCTCCCCGCCCCGGGCCTCCCCGACTTAAGGGGCTCGGGCGCCCTTTTGCACGGCCTCACCTGTGGGACATCCCCATCTGGGGTGACAGCAGGGCCCCCTCCACGCACCAGCAGCCGCAGGTCAGAGCCGATGCCCGAGGGGTCCTGCCCTGCCCACCGCACTGTGGCCCCGCCCCGCTTTGCGCGCCGGCCGCGGGGCGGTGGGGCGGCAGGGACCCCGGCCGGCCAGGGGAGCCCGCCAAGCGCCTTCTCTTGTCTTCTAGGAGCTCTATAGGAAGGACTGCAACCTAGCGGCGCAGCTGCTGCGGTGCAGCCAGACCTACGGCAGGGTCCATAAGGTGTCCGAGGTAACGTGAGCCCCCCGCCAGGCCCGCCCGCCCCAGGACCTCTCTGCTGTCCTTTGGCGCAGGCCCCACCCCGAAGCCATCCCCATCCTGGAGGGGAGGCGATGGGTGAGCCCCGCCCTCCTCACTCCTGCGGCCACCTGGCCTCTCTGAGGTGGCGAGGGGTCGGCCCCGCAGCCCCTCACCCAGCGCGTAGTCCCCACCTTCCTCCCGGGCTCCATCTTGTCCCTGCTCCACGCCCCCCCACTGAGCACTGAGGCAGACCCCGGGGGCCTCCTGACGCCCCTCGCCGCGGTTTGGCCCAGTCACCCACCTGGCCCGCCCCAGAGCGCAAAGACCGGCGCCACGTGGGCCGGCCAGCGTCACAGGACCCGACCCAGGGCCCCAGCTGGCCAGGGCCGCCCTCCACGCTCTCCCTCACCCAGGCCTCCGCCCACCCCCCACCCGGGCCCGGGCCACGCGAGACACTCACAAATAGATCAAACAGTAGCGGACGTCCCTGGGGCCGGCGCCTGCCCGGCCCTCAATCTTTGTTGCATCTGTTTCTGAGTCTGCTGTTCAGGGGTGCCCAGGCCGCGCCAGCGGGCGGGGGGGCGGGCCAGCGCTGGTGGACGAGGAGCGAGGGGCCAGAGCAGACCGGGTCCAGCCGCTGGGCTCTGCGGCCAGCCGTGGGGCTGAATGGGGGCGGTGGCCTGGGTCCTGGCCGCACGGAGAGCCGGGGACGGCCGTGGGACTGGAGAGAAGCCGGACAGGGCCCTTGCTCCACCCACCCGCCGGCTGACCGCCGCCCTCTCCGTCCCCCGCCCGTGCCCGTCCCGTTCCAGCTGCCCTCGGACTTCCAGGAGCGCGTGAGCCTGCACATGGAGAAGCACGGCCGCAGCCTGCCATCCCCGCTGTGCCACCCGGCCTACGCGGACAGCGTCCCCACCTGTGTCATCGCCAAGGTGCTGGAGAAGCCGGACCCCGCCAGCCTGTCCTCCCGCCTGTCGGACGCGTCAGCCCGGGACCTGGCCTTCCGCGACGGAGTGGAGAAGCCGGGGCCACGCCCCCCCTACAAGGGGGACCTCTACTGCAGCGACACGGCCCTCTACTGCCCCGAGGAGCGGCCCCGCGACCGGCGGCCGAGCGTGGACGCGCCCGTGAGTGACGTGGGCTTCCTGCGGGCGCAGAACTCCGACAGCGCGGCCGAGGACGAGGAGGAGGCCGAGGCGGCCGCCTTCCCCGCCGGCTTCCGGCACGAGGCCTTTCCTGGCTACGCGGGCTCGCTGCCCACGTCCAGCTCCTACTCGAGCTTCAGCGCCACGTCGGAGGAGAAGGAGCACGCGCAGGCCAGCACGCTGACCGCCTCGCAGCAGGCCATCTACCTGAACAGCCGCGACGAGCTCTTCGACCGCAAGCCGCCCACCGCCGCGGCCGCCTACCAGGGCAGCCCGCGCTTCGCCAAGGCCACAGCGGCCGCCCCGCTCGAGGCCGAGGTGGCCCCTGGGTTTGCGCAGACCGTGTCCCCCTACCCGGCGGAGCCCTTCCGCTTCCCCACCTCCCCGGGCCCGCAGCCGGCCCTGATGCCCCCCAACTTGTGGAGCCTGCGGGCCAAGCCGGGGTCGGCACGGCTCCCGGGCGAGGACCGGCGTGGCCAGTGGCGGCCGCTGAGCGTGGAGGACATCGGCGCCTACTCCTACCCTGCCACCCCCGCCGGCCGTGCCTCGCCCTGCAGCTTCTCCGAACGTTACTACGGCAGCGGGGGCAGCCCCAGCAAGAAGGCGGAGGGCCGCGCCAGCCCCCTGTACGCCACCTACCAGGCCGACAGCTTCTCGGAGGCCGAAGACCTCGCGCCCGGCCACCTGGCCGAGCCCTGCTTCCTCCGGGCCGGCGGCGACCTGAGCCTCAGCCCTGGCCGCTCTGCCGACCCGCGGCCCAGCTATGCACCCGGCGAGGGGGAAGGGGAGCGGCTCGGGGTGCAGCTGTGTGGGCCGGCGGGCAGCCCCGAGCCCGAGCCCAGCCTCCATAGTTCCAGGGACTCCTTGGAGCCCAGCTCCATGGAGGCCTCCCCCGAGATGCACCCCGCCGCCCGCCTCAGCCCCCAGCCGGCCTTCCCGCGGACTGGTGGCTCCGGGGGGCTCAGCCGCAAGGACAGCCTCACCAAAGCCCAGCTCTACGGAACCTTGCTCAACTGAGCAGCGCGGGCCGCCATGGACGCCCGCCAGCAACCCCACCACGCCCCGGCCCGGCCGCCCGGGACCCCTCTTCACCTGAGCCCTGGAGCCTGCCGGGGGCTCTCCCTTCAACGTCTGGTCACCCCGGCCCCCGAACTCCCCTTTGGAACGTTTTACACACACATCCCGCCCACCTGAGATGAGCATTCCCCCCTTTTATAAAGTGAAACTATTTTTATAGCGAAAAAGGGTCTTTCTTAACGCGCTCGGCCCCCAGCCCCCTGGACGGCAGCCTTGGCGTTTTCAACACAAAGCTCCTCTATTTTTCTGCTGAGGGCCAGTGGGGCCTGCCCCTTGGAAGGGCGGGGTGGCGTCCTGGGGAGACCCAGCTCCCGATGGGGAGACACCCCAGCCAGCCAGCAACAAGGGAACCCCGAAGCTCTGTCTACCAAGAGGGGAATTGGAACGGTGAAGGGATGTGACCTGTGTTTAAACTGTCCTCGCCGCGCGGCCGATGCCCCGAGCTCTCCGGGGTCCGCAGTCCCGAGTGGGGCCGGTGCTCGCCCCCCACGTCCCGCTCCCTGGCGCCACCTCGCCCTACCTCAGAAGCGGTGAGGCCTCTGCCCCTGGTCCTGTGTGGCTTTCTGTCGTCCGCCATGCATGCCTGTCTCCGTTAGTTCTGTATTTTGCATTCGTTAATAAAAGACATCAGTGGAAAGAACCTGGGTGTGGGTTGTATCTTTCCCCGCTGCCTTTTGACCTCCGGGTGGCCGAGGAGGTTTCCTGAGCTCCATGCCACACCCCACCTGAGATTTATGGGGGCTCCAACTGAGAAATCTAATATTGTACGAAGATGAAGGACAGCGTAAGAAAATGGAAAAGTTTAATCAATAAAAAATAAGCACCCCCCTGCCCCCCGCACCCCGCCGGGCCTGGTTCGGATGGCACAGGTGAGGGTAAAGGTGAGCGCGGCCCAGGAAGGTGGGTGGGGGCACAGCCCACACTTCCTTTTCATTCCTGCTGCACGCTTTCTAAATTTAGCTTTCTTATTTTAAAATTGCAAGCGGTGAACTCTGAGACACCTTGCTGAGGCTCGGGGAGGCTTCGAGAACGCGCTCTGGAAGCAGCATGTGGAAGGCGACGGGCAGGCAGCCCGGCGTACGCCTGCCCTCTCCCTGAGAAGACACCTCAGCCAGCTGGCACCCACCGGGCACTGAGCTGAGGAGTCACATCCACGGAGAAGCGGTGCCCAAAACCAGGCAGAGGCGTTTCTGGGCGCCCCGGAACCCCCAGGCCCCGGCAGCCCGGCAGCGCAGGGCTTGGGCTGCTCGAGGCACCAGCGTGGGGCACGGACTGGGAGGACGGGGGCTGGGTGTGTCTGCCCACACAGGGGCACACACCTAGCGGGCCGCGGGGCCGGGGCCGGGGGGCCTCGGCAGACAGGAGTGTCACACATGGGGGCGCCCACTTCCTCCACAGGGCTCCCACGGGCAGGCCTAGCACCCCACTGCCCCCAGGGACCCCTCATCTGGACCAGCTGGTGGCTTCCCCCGGCTCAGGCCCCCACTGATCGTGTCCAGAACCCCAGCGTCCCAGGAGCGGGGAGGGAGATGAAGGCGCCAGACGTGACTGTCACTGAAACGACCCCAGAAATAGCAAAACACATTTATTGGGCATGCCCAGCCCCTCCAGGGGCGCCCCCCCGGCGCGGTTCTCACAGCCCTGAGACAAATGCACGTCTGTCCCCGTTTTACAGATGAGGAAACTGAGGCCCAGAGGGTGGCGGGGCAGCTCCCACCAGGTCTGACCCCAAGCCGACCTCGGCTCACACCACCCCGCGGAGGAACACGGGGCGGGGCCGGCGGGGTCCAGAGGTTCCCGGGACTCAGTGCCATATCTTGATGTCGCCCTCCCAGGAGCTGGTGGCCAGGACGGAGGGCAGCACGGGGTGGAAGGTGGTGCCCACGCAGGCCTGGGTGTGCGAGTGCAGCGTGCGTGCGCGGCTGGCGGTGCGGAAGGTGTAGAGCAGCGCCCGGCCGTCCGCGCTGCCCGTCACCAGCAGGTCGCCGTCCGGGGAGCACTCGCAGCCCACAGCGTAGCCCTCCACCTGCGGGGGTGAGGCCGTGAGCAAGGGCCCTCCGGGCACGGGGAGGCGGCGCCCGCCCTTCCGGGAGCAGCAGGCTGACGCCAGTGGGCGCGGCAGAGCTCCTGCCGCGGGGAGGCGCGGGGCGGGGCACCCCACGGAACAGGGCCCCTCCGCCGAGCTCCGGGCCTCACCAACAGTCTCCGGTGAGGCGGGCTCCGTGGAGAAAGGGGGGGTGGGGAAATGCCCCCAGCCTGCCCTGTCCCTCCTCTCTGTCCCCTGGGCCCCGCCTCGGGAGCTGACAGGTCTGAGGCCGTCCCCGCTGCGGCCGGCCTGGGGTGAGCCGGGCCGTGGCTGGGCCGTGCGTGGACGCCAGGCCCGGGGTCAGCGCTTGCCTGGGAACTGACAACAGAATCTCCCAGACCGAGGAGGCTGCACCCCAGGCCAGTCCACAGCTGGGCCGCCCGGGGGGCCTGCGCCTCGCGGCGAAGGGCAGTACCTTGTGGCCCTCGTAGCGCCGCCGCCTGCTCATCCGGTAGGGCCACACCGCGGAGAAGAGGGCCAGGTAGTTGCCGTTGGTCTGCGCCAGGAACACGGGCTCCCGCGGGTGCAAGGCGAGGCTGGGGCAGGTGTATCTCTCCTGAGGAACGGGCCACACACGGGGCAGTCTCGTCAGCCTCCTGCCTGACAGCCGCCGCCAGCTCTGCTCCGCCGCACCCTCCTCCCGGACCGGGGCCTGGGGCTCCCGCTGCTGCTGTAACCAGGTGCCACAGATTCGGTGGCTTCAAACATTACAAACTCGTCGTCCGCAGCAGTGGAGGCCAGAAGTGGGACGCGGTGCGCACTGGGCTGAAACTGAGGCGCGGGCAGGCTGCGTTCCTGCCGGGCCCAGCAGGGAACCTGCTTCCTTGCCCCTTCTAGCCCCTAAAGGCAGCCACATCCCTCCGCTCTTGGGCAGACAGGCAAATGGGCCTCCGTAGTAGACCACAGCCCCGTTCCCAGGGCTTAGGGGTGTCACCTTCTACAGCAAAAAGCAAAGGGGCCAGGGCTGCGGGTGTGATGAAGCTAAGGCTCTTGAAGCGCAGAGAGACCGTCAAAGCAGCCGCAAGTCCTCACAGAGCAGGGGGGCGCTGAGGGGGAAGCGGGGCAGAGACAGATCTGAAGGTGCTGCATGGAGGCTGGCAGGAGCGGGCCCTGAGCCACGTCTCCTCAGCAGCCCCCAGGAACAAGGGACCCCAAAGCCACCGGGGTACACGACTGGAAATGGTTTCAGCCCAGGGGCGCTTATTAGGAACTTCTGGCCTAGAACTGCAAGTGCATCAATTTCTGTTAAGTCGCCAAGTTGGTGGTGATTTGTTACCCAGGGAAGGAAAACTGGTCCCTAGGGACACCTCCCCACCGCCACGGTGAGCCCCAGGGGGCAGCCCCAGCCTGGGGCCCCGCACAGCCAAGGGCACAGCAAGGCAGGAGGGGACCTGCCGTGAGTGCACGAGCAAAGCCCCAAACCGGGGCTGGAAACCCTGTAAAACTCCCTTCTCTGCTGGGCCTCCCTTCGCTCTGGGTGTTGTCCTAAAGCCACACTCTGAAATGAGCCCCACTTGGCCCAAGGGCTCCCCACCCGACACCAGCGCAGCACAGAGTGAGGAGATGGGTCCCCAAGGGCCTTGAGCAGGAATCCGGCTCCACCCTCCCCGACCTGGCCAGGCTGCGGAGGCCCTTGGAGCTCAGACAGGTGGGGAGGGCGGGAGGGAGCTGGTGACCAGGATAATCCGCTTCTGGAGACTGTGCCGACCCTTTATAAACACAGATCTCCAGATTTGCACATCTGTGAGGCAAGTAATATCCTTAATTTTCTAAGAAAATGAGAATCAAAGAGGCCAAATAACTGCAGCGTGGAAGTGACTGACCCAGGACTTAAGACAGGTCCAAGGTCAGAGCCGCCGTCTAAACTCCCAGATCCAGCGCCTGCCAGGCCACCAGGGCTGGGTGGGAAGGAGGGCGGGGTCTCAGGGGCAAGACCACTGTCCTACTGACCTGGAGCCAACTGCCACGCCACACCCCTGCCCTGCAGGGCGGCTGTGCTGGGTGGGGGGGAGGAGGGCAGGGAGGGACAGGATCTGCCGAGGGCACTGGCAGGCCGGGGCCCAAGCTCGTCTGTCCACCTGCGAGATTTCGGGGGGCCGCTCGTGCCGAGCCTGGCCTGCGGGACTCCCTCCTGTGGGAAGTGACCCGGGACCCAGCCTGGCTGCAGGGGGCCCCCTGGGGAGGTCTGGGGGGGAGCGAAAGCAATGGCAAGCAGGGCTTCTCACGTGGAAGATCTGGTTGGAGATTTTGGCTGAGCTCCGGAAATCCCAGGCGATGATAGTGCGGTCAGCGGAGTCGCGGCTCGAAGCGTCCGTGCTGCTGAGAAACTCAGAGCCCCCCTGGAGGAAGAGGATGTCCAGGGTCTGCTGAATGGTGGCCTTGTAGCTCTTCACCACCTGCAAGAAGGAGCTCCCGTCACGCTGCTGCCCCCCAAGCCCAGGTGCTGCGGGGGTACTGGGAGCTCGCCAAGGCCCGGAGGGCAGTGCGGGGCAGGGCGCCCCAGGCTGAGCACCGCATCGTGGTGCTGGGAGCCGAAGGAGGGAGCCTAAGAGTCCTCCTGGCCCCCCCAGGGCAAATGTCTGTCTCCCCAGGACCTGCTCCCTGAGACCTTCATATCCACAGGCGTGTGGGCCAGGGAGACAGGATGCTCTCCGGGGCCAGGTGGGACCCCTCGAGACCAGTGGCCCCCCAGTGAAAGCCACTAAGGGGCGGGTTCTGCCCTGTGTGGGGGGCCCGGAATCCTCAGCACCAGGGATGTGTTTTCTGGGAGGATCTTGCTTCTGAAGACGTCACCTAATTCACAACTGGAATGCAGGGAGCAGGTGACGTGCACGTGCCTGAAAGACGCCTTCCATTTCTCCGCACCACCGCGGCCGCGCAGAGCCCCAGGGGCAAGCTGGCTATTAGGCGTCAGCCATTTCGCTCCCGTTGGGGCTGTTAACACGCACGCTGCATTCAAAACAAGCGAGCACCTCCACCTGGCCGAGCCGAGGACCGGCGACTTCCAAGTGAACAGGGGCGTGAACAGGGTCCCAGTCAAACGGCGCCTCCAGATGATAAATAGGGGGGGGCGGCCCCCAGCAGTGGCCTGGCGGGAGCTGCGCGAGGGCTCAGGGGCCAGGGTCTCGTGACGCTTGAGACGGGGAGGACGTGCCAACCGCCCTGCCCTCGTTGGTGCACTACGAAAGGATTCAGTGGGGACCAGCTGCCTCCGGGGGGGGCTGAGGGGCTGGGTGGCACCCACAGTCCCAGAACAAAGATCAGAAGCAGCGCTGAAGATCTCAGTGGTTTCTTGGCTCACCTATGAGAACAGGACGCCAAGAATACTGGTCAGATTTGATCCAGAAGACAAGGGGGGAGTTACCACTGCAGACGGCAAGTCCAGCAGCAGGCGGGCCGGGCAGTGGCCTCCGGTGCCCGGGCTGGCCACCCGTTTCCCAGCTCCCAGGGCGCCACCATGTGGCCAAGCCCGGAGCCAGCGCCACTCCCTCCCCCGCCAGCTGCTGGGGGGCCTCACAGCCTTCGGGTCGGGCAGAGCTGCCCTTTGTTCTCCTCCTGATGAGCCTCAGTGAGAGTCGCACGGAAGGCAGCGCCCACTGCGCCCCCAGACCTACCCCCCCAGGATGAGGATGGTGAGGCTCAGGGAGATGCAGGATGGGCTCTGGGCGGCAAGGCCAGGCCGCGGCCCCCCCAGGCCAACTCCTGCCATGTTGGAACGAGGCCCTGGGGCAGGTAGGCGGCCAACGGCTACTCTTCAGGGCGTCTCTCGAGAGCAGCCCTGGGCTAAGGGGTTCAGGGCAGGGTCCTGCCGCGGAGGGAGGTCAGGACAGAGGGTGGCCCCGCAGGCCTCTGGGCACAGGCCAGACAGCAGCTCTGCCCCTTGCTCAGGAGCCCAGCACTACCTGAGTGCCATAAGGGCCAGCTCTGGCTGGGGTCTCGCCCGCCTGAGCTTGGGCAACAGCCTGCGGGGAGCCAGGCCTGCCCCATGTGGCCCAGCAGAACGCGCTGGCGGCCCCCTCGCACCTGCCTCCCAACAGACTCTCCCCGGAGAGCAAACCTGTCGTTCTCTGCATTTCCCGAGCACGGATGTCAACGGCCCGATTCACCAGGGTGTCATAAAATCGAATGGCCGGGGAACAAGCAGTGTCCGGGCGGCCCTGCCGACAGCGCTGCTGCTGGAGGCGACACGGGGTGGCACCGGCAACACCTGCTCGCCTCCACAGCTGCTCGCGCCCAGCAGGCGCAGCGGAGCCATCAGCGTGTCGAGCTGGTGAGTTTTATGCACCTCAGCCGCCCCGAGTCACACAGCGCCTGGGCACAGCCCATCCCCAGCGTGGTGCGGGTAAGCAGGGGCCCCCTTGGACCCTCCTGCCTCCAGGGGCCTTGGTAGGTAAGTGGGGGCCTGGTCGAAGGTCAAGAGCTGCAGGGAAAGCAGAGACCTGACGTGACGCACCCACCTTTATGGTCCCCAGACAAACGCGATGTCTCTGCGCTCCCTCCAGGGCCCTGTGCTCCCACAGCCCGTGGGCATGGCGGGGTGCAGGCCGGGCTGTGGTCTCCTGGCCGACACAGGCGGGCCCAGGGGTGGCTGCTCTCGGGACCCAGGTTTTGCACCATCACGGCGGGGGTGTGGGCCAGGCAGGAGAGCTCTACTGGAGCACAGGAAGAGGAGGGCCTGGGGGCCTCGGGCCCCCACCCACACGCCACCACTCCTCTCACCCACCCCACGGGAGGCCAGGAGAGACAGTCCTGCGCCCTCAGCCACCAGCCTGCCGCCAGCCGCCGCCCCAGCCCCGGCCAGCAGCAGGCCTGCACATCGCGGCCATGGACAAACGTGCTGGATTAATGGCTGGATCCCTGGGGGCCTGGAACAGCAAATGGACAACTTGGAAAGAGGCAACCTTGAGGCCTGCAGCTCCCAGCACCTGCCAGACACAGAGGCGAAGGAACCCCGGGGCCCTGAGACGACGGCAGGTGGGAGGAGGAGCAGAGGACACAGCAGGCCACTTCGTCACTGGACATCCAGAGGTCCACAGGCTGACCCCGCAGCACCCCCGCTGCCCAGAGCTGGCCTCGAGGCTCTGGGCAAGCAGCCCGCAGCTCTGGGCCCCAGTCTCCACCCCCGCAGGGCGGGCAGTGACAGGAGTTCAGGGCGGCACCCGAAGCCGCAGGCGCGTCTGCAACCCCCAGGCAGCAGGTGCCACAAAGCTCCTCTCCAGCCAGAGCTGCAGTCCCCAGCAAGGAGCCCTTGGGCCAGCCCTTCTCCACGGACCTCGTGTTGCTCCCCAAACAGACGCGAGCAGAGCACACACACAGGCAAACTGAGGGAGGAGAGGCCCGTGGGGTTTAACTCCACACACGAGGACGGTTTGTCCAGAGCTCTGGTAACAAGTTCAACAGGGATCCAAAATTTACATTTTACAAAAAGAAACTACACCAATACAGGAAGCAAACACTGACGTTTTCTACCACCTAGGCCTAGGAAGAACTGTGCCAGCTGTGACTCCGAGGACAGACGATGAAAGGCGGGTAAACCTGACTTCAGTGAAGTAAGAATAAAGCCAATGACACGACTGCACGGCATGAAAAACAAGGAGGCAAAGGGGAAGAAACACTAGCAACTTGAAGGGGACACCCCCTAAGGTGTGGGCAGCATTTGAACCAAGATAAAAAGGCCCACAGAAAACTGGGCAAGGACTGGACCTAATAGGAGTCAGGCCTAGATTCTTATATACAGGAAGAGATACAATGTGGCTGGAAACTGGACTTTTACGACAAAGAAGTACACTACAGATTTCAAAGCAACCACTAAAAAACGCACACAACACAAAACTATAGATAACGAGGCAACAAAGGAGGTGAGGTGAACCCCCCCCCAAAATACTAAATAAATCCTAAAAATACTGAACTAATATGAGAGAGGGGGACAGAAAAAAAAATACAAAGAACAAATGAAAGTCATGAGAAAGATGGGAGATTTAAACCTAGCCACTTCAATAATCACATTAAAATAAGATAAGCACATTAGCTCAGAAACAGAAAAGACTGTTACAGCTTTCCTTACTATGTAAAAGTAGAAAGCATGATATGATTTCATAGGTTATTTTGGGGGTCTGGGAATGCTCAAAATTGTTTTCATATAAATTAATGGTGATAGCATTTCCAGATTCAAAAACGAATCTACCAAATAATACCAAATAGGACATGTGTACATAGGATTAAAATAAGAGATCAAGACCCAACAAATGTTGCCTCCATGAAACACATTTAAAATATAAAGACAATAGGGGCCTCCCCGGTGGCGCAGCGGTTGGGCGCTGCGCTGTGGAGCTGTCAGCAGCGGGGACGCGAGTTCGATGCCCGGCCGGGGAGAGTCCCACATGGCGCGGCAGACCTCTCCTGCCTCGCCCGCTGCTCCCCTCAGCAGTGTGTTTCTGATCTGCCTGTTCCGCTCCCTGCTCTGGCTCTGGTGGACCCTCTCACCGCCCCATGCCTCTGGCCTGTACCCCAGCTTGTATGTATAAATAAAAAATTCTTTAAAATAAAAAATAAATAAAATATAAAGACAATAAAGGTTAAAAGTTTTTTTAAATGGGAAAAGATATGACTGCCAAGAGTAATTAAAATAAAGCAAGAATGTCTGTGTTAATAAGAGAGTAGACTGCAGAGGAAAGAATGTTCATGGAGGAAGATGGCCTTTTCACAGTGACGAAAGAGTTAATCATCAGGAGAATTCAATAATCTTAAATGTCTATGCACCTTATAACAGAGCTTCAAAATACATGACGGAAAACTAATACAATTTTATTTTATTTATACACACACACACATTATAATTTTAAAAGGAAATAAGACAAACCCACTCTTATAAGCAGAAATTTCGACCAACTGCTCTCAACCAAAAGAACAAATATACATCTAACAGAAAGGTCACAGATTTGAATAATACCTCCAACAACTGGATCTAACTGACAAATGTTTCTAAAACATTGCACCTGGCAATAGAATACAATCTTTTAAAGTACACACAGAGCATTTACCAAGATAGACCACATCTAGGACATCAAACGAGTCTCAATATATTTAAAAGGATTAAACACATAAGGTATTTTCTGTGACCACACAAGGCAGTTAAATTAGAAATCAACAACAGATAATTGGAAAATTTCCAAGTACTTAATAGCACACATCTAAATAACCATGGATCAAAAAGAAATAAAAAAGATAAATAGAAAGCATTTTAACTGAAAAATGAAAAGTAAATATCAACAATTGTGTACCGCAGTCGCAAAACTAGAGGAAAATTAATGGCACCAAACATCTATAACAGAAAAATTTCTTAAAACAATGACCTCAACTTTCATTTTAAGAAACTTGAAAAAGTGACTCAACAAAAACAAAGTCAACAATCCAGGCAAAAAATGGGCAGAAGAGCTAAAAAGACCACTTTTCCAAAGAGGAAATGAATATGGCCAACAGATACATGAAAAAAATGTTCAACATCACTTATAATCAGGAAAATGCAAATAAAATACCACAATGAGATACCACCTTACACCAGTGAGAATGGCACACATTAAAAAAACAGTCAATAAAAAATGATGGCACGGATGTGGAGAATAAGGAACTCTCCTACACTGCTGGTGGGAACACAAACTGGCCCACCACTATGGAAAGCTATGTGGGGGTTCTTCCGAGTACTCAAAATGGAGCTACCATATGACCCAGCAATTCCACTCCTAGGGATCTACCCAAAGGACACAAAAATATTAATTCAAAAAGATACCTGCACCCCATATTTATTGCAGCACTATTTACAATAGGTAAGATATGGAAGCAACCCAAGTGCCCAAAACAGATGACAGCATCAAGAAGATGTGGTACATACACACAATGGAATACTATTCAGCAATCAAAAAAGATAAACTCATGCCATTCGCAGCAACGTGGATAGCGCTGGAAGGGATCATGCTCAGTGAAATAAGCCAGAAGGAACAGGAAAAATATCAAATGGTTTCACTTACAGAAGGAATATAGGGGAACCAAATAAGGGATCAGGAAGAAAAAATAACAATAATAAGAATAATAATTAAAAAAATTAGTGGGCAACCATAAATCAGAGACATTCTATAAGGAAGGGGGAGGCAGAGGGATCAAAACACGGGAGAGATGAACACAAGGAACTGTGGTAACAGTTCACGGGTGAATGGGTGGTGGGAATTTTACAGGGAATACACAATGATGTAAAAGATATAAATAAAAATAAATAAATAAAAACAGTAACTACTGGCCCTTGACAAAAAAGAAAAGAAACCTGAAAAAGAAGACAAAATTAAACACAATGTTTAAGCAGAGGAAATAACTAGGAAAAGAAATCAATATTTTTTAATAGAGCAAAATCAACAAAACCAAATTCTAGTGCTACAAAAAGATCAACAAAGTTGATAAACCTCTAGCCAGACTGATCAGAGGAAAAAGAGAAAAGAAAACACTTACCAATACCAGAAATGAGGGAAATGAGGTAATATCATTACAAATTATACGGCTATAAAAAATAAAGGTATTATGAAAAACTGTCATAAAGTTAGATAACTTTGATTAAAGGGATACATTTCTTAAAGGACAAAACTACAGAAGGTCACTCAGAGACAAACAGAAAATTGGGATGAGCCTCTATATACTTAATAAATTTTATTTGAGGATTCAAACCTACTCACAAGGAAATTGCAGGCCAATGTAGCTTCACTTGTCAATTCTAGCAAACATTTATAGAAGAAATAACATCAACAGTAGACAAACCGTCCCCAAAAATGGAAGAGAAAGAAACACTCCCCAATTCATTCTATGACGCCAGAATTGCCATGACACCAAAACCAAAGACTTAGAAGAAAAATATGATATCCCTCGTGAACACAGATACAAAAATTCTTAACACATCATAGCTAACAGAATCCCAAATTATGTAAAAGATAATGTATCATGATTATGAAACATCATAATGTACACATCACAATCGTGATATGATGTCATGATTATAATAGATCATAAACATATATATCATGATTTATCCCAAGAATGCTAGGTGGGTTTTTTTTAGATTTTTTTTAAATTTTATATATATTTTACATCATTCTTCCTTTTTGTACAATGCATCCTTTCTCCTTTCAGGTGTTATCCCCATAAAATTCCCATCACCCATTCACCATCACCATAGTCCCTTGTGCTCTTCCCTCCTGCTTGATCTCACTCCCTCCCTGTCCCCTGCAGAGTGTCTCTGGTTAATAGTTGCCTGTTGATTTTGTTTTTTAATCTATTGTATTTTTTTCTGACCCCTTATTTGGTTCCCCTACATTCCTCCTGTAAGTGAAACCATCCGCCATTTTTCTTTTTCTTTCCGGCTTATTTCACTGAGCATGATCCTTCCAGCTCCAACCATGTTGCTGCGAATGGCAGCATGATTGCTGAATAGTAGGAATGCTAGGTAGTTTTGATATTGGACATCTATTGACAAAGTTCACCATCTTAACAGGATAAAAAAAAACATATTATCTCTTCAATAGATGTAAGAAGATATTTGATCCAACAGTCATTCATAAAAATTCTCAAATTGGGACTAACCACGAATATCCTCACACTGGTAAGGACATTTACTTAAAAGACCCCAGTTTACAAACGTAGCTGTGAAATGATGGGGGCAAGGCAAGGACGTGCCCTCTCACCACTTCCATTCATTCATTATAAAGCTGTAGAGGTTTGAGTTGGTGCAATAAGGTGCAAGGAAAGGAGAGAGGGAGGATGAGGCAAGAAGGAAGAAATGGCATCCAGACCAGAAAGAGTTGAAGCTGCCTTTGCAGAGACAGAATCATCTTTGCAGAAAATCCAACAGGAGCCGAAAAGAAGCAGCTAGAACTAATAAATGAACTTAACGGAGTTGCAAAGTTCAAGATGCATATACAAATATCCATTGTACTTGACATTTAAAAGTTACTTAGGGAGAAATCTAACAAAAATGTAAAGGAACTGTACAAGGAAAGGTGCAAAACAGTGGTGAGGGGAATTAAAGAAGATTCATAATAAATGAACTAATGCTGAAACATACGACAACATGGATCGATCTCAAAATAATTTTGCTGGATGGGGAAAAAATCCAAGCAAAAAGAGTCATGCCATATGATTATATTCACACACGAAAATTGTAGAAAATGAAAACTAACTCATAAAGACAAGGAACAGGGCCTCCCTACTGGTGCAGGGGTTAAGTCTCAGCACTATGAAGCTATCAGCATCCACTGCAGCAGGAGTTGGGTCCCGGCCAGGAAGCTGACCGGCAGGGCACAGCAGACCCCTCCTGTCTCCCCACTGCTCCCCTCAGCAGTGGATTTTAGTCAATCTGCCTGTTCTGCTCCCCACTCTGTCTCTGTCCTCACATCCCCACACTTCTGCCTATACCCCAGCTCTTGTATGCATCAATAAATAAATCTTAAAAAAAAAAATAGGAACAGATCTGTGGTTACCTGAAGACAAGTGTGTCACGGAGGGGCAGTGGGGGGGATTACAGAGTAGAGGATGACAAAGGCACACAGGCACTCCTAGAGGGGACGGATGTATTATCTGGACTGTGACGATGGTTTCATGGAGGTGTGTGTGTGTGTGTGTGTGTGTGTGTGTGTGTGTAAACATGTGTGTATGCATATACACAATACATATATGCACGCGCATATGTCAAAATGTATCAAACTATACACTTCAAATACATGCAGTATGTTGAATGTCAATTATACTTCCACACAGGCATATTTAAAAAGAGAAGGATATGGGGATAAAATTAAGCAAAATAAATAAAGACTATTTTGATAAACCAAAACTGAGAGAATTCACCACCAGTCAATGTATGATAAGATATACTAAAGGAAGTTCTTTGAACAGAAGAGTAATGACACCATATTGGCACTCAGAACAACAGGAAGGAACAAAGACCCTACAGTCATTCAAAATAATAATAATTTTGAGGACAATTTTAGGCCAACATGCTTGACAACTAAATGAAATGGGCAAGTTCCTTGAAAGAAAAAAATTATAAAAATAACTGAAAAAATAGATCACCCAAATAGCCATATATATAGATATAGATATACCTTTAAATTTTTTTTATAACTAAAAACCTTCCCAAAAACACTTGGTCTAGATGTCTTCACTGGTGAATTCATCAAACATTAAGGGGAAAATAACAACTATCCTACATAAACATTCAGGAAATATATGAGGAGAAAACATTCCTCAATTCATTTTTTTGAAACCAAAATTGACCTCACATCATAACTAGAAGAGATAACAAAAGATTATAAACCAATAATCCTAATGGATACAGATATAAAATCCTTAACAAACTATAAGCAACTAGAATTAAAGCTATGCAGGAAAAGAACAATACATCATGTGTTATCGAGTAACTATCCTACATGAGAAACCCATCAAGGAGGGTTTCTCCCAAACATGCATATTTTATTTCACATTTTTAAAATCAATATAACTCACCATAAAAACTAAATATAAGGAAAACAGATGCAGCAAAATCATTTGACAAAATTCACCACCAATATATTTGGAAAAAACCTTCAGAAAACAATAAATTTTTTGAAAGCCTTCAGAGAAACTTCCTTAAACAATTTAAGACATCTATGAAAAAGTCACATCTAGCATCATTCTTTTTTTTTAAGATTTATTTATTTATGAATACAAGCTGGGGTACAGGCCAGAGGTGTGGGGCAGCAAGAGGGTTCACCAGAGACAGAGTGGGGAGCAGAACAACTGAAGTACACTGCTGAGGGGAGCAGCGGGCGAGGCAGGACAGGTCTGCTGCGCCATGTGGGAATCTCCCCGGTTGGGCATTGAACTCGCATCGCCGCTGCCGACAGCTCCACAGCGCAGCGCCCAACCGCTGTGCCACGAGGGAGGCCCTCTAGCATCATTCTTAATAGCAAAAAACAAAATGCTTCCCCCAGAAGATCAAGAACAAGAAAAGGATGTTCACTGTCTCCACCCTTATTCAGATTGAGAAAGTTGCAATACAGCAAGAAAAAGAAGCAAATGCACACACATTGTGAAGGAAGCTATAAAACTATTATTCTCAAACAAGATGCTCATGTACATGAAAATTCCTAAGTAATTTATGAAAAAGCCATTAGGACTAACTACTGAATTTAGTACAATCACGGGATTCAAGACTAATATAAGAAAATTCATATTATATGTACTAGCAAGAAATAATTGGAAAATTAAAAAATGAAATTCCAACCACAGTATTGAAAACCATGAAATACTGATGAAAAAATGTAATACAACATATGCATCACTGGAACACTAGAAACTACAAAACACTGTTTAGGGAAACTAAAGAAGACTCAAATAGAGACATACTATGTTCATGGATCAGAAGACTCAATATTAAGTTGTCAACTAGCCAGAAATTGACCCATAAATGGGACACAACCCTAATCAAAATACCAGAAGTCCTTTTTGTAGAAATTGACATGGTATTTATAAAATTGAAATTGGAATGTAAGAAGCCTAGATTAGCCAGGACAGTTGTGAATAAGGAAGTTGCAGGTTTTACACAGGAAAGGTCTGAGCTGCCAGTGTCAGCTGGTCCAAGAATCAGGGCCTGAATTATCCTCCCAACACCCCCTACTCCTGGTGCCTCAAATATAAGACATCAAGCATTTTGTACCCAAGGCCCAAAGTTTTGTCACCCAAGACCATGAATGCTGACATGGCTGTAGTTGTTATTGTAAAGAAGGAGAAATTAGAGGAAACAACACAACTTCCTAATAAAGCATGGGAACTCCAACACACACTCGAGATCTTGCTGCAAGAGTATATGCAATTTAAGAAGAAAATGTGAAGCTAAAATAGAAAACCAGGTTCTTGGACAATATATAGAAAACCTCATGTCAGTCTCTACTGGTTTTCAACTAACGCAAAAAGCAAAAGAAAGTAAGAGATTGATATCCCTTCAGCTTTATGGGTTTCAGTTGATTTTTTTTTTTCATTAAAGCTTGGCTAGATTCCAAATGTTATAGTACTTTTATTTGTGGATTCACTGAATATTTATGATAGTGTTGTCAGATACAAGAAATATTAAGAGCATAATGGAAGACTTCTGTGAATCTGTGTATTACATTAGTCCATGAAAATGTGCAAATGTATTATAGAAATTTTGTAATTAGAGATGCATGTATTTATGAGGCTTGAAAATGAATGTTTTATTGAATGCTTTGATGGATAGGTGTAGTATGTCTTTTATTATAGGCATAGTAAGAGAAAATAACCACCATGTCGTGAAAATGTGACTGAAATCATACACTGAATGTACTTTTCTGTCTCTTTTTTCCAATTGCCTCTTCCTTTCCATTTCTCTTTCCCAAAGGAAAAAAATTGGTTTCACATTTGTAAAAGTAATTCCAACAGTTAATAATCAATGAGGGTAATCTGGACTCCAGTTATAGAAACTTAACTAAAAATAAGATGTTTTCTCAGTTAGGGTTTGTTTTCCTTCTATTTAGCGATAAGATAGTATTGTTAGTTTCTCTTTAATCAATTGAAAAAAAGCTGTAAAAATGAAAAGATTTTTCCTTGGTAATCAATTGTCAAATTGGGAATATTTGTTAAAACTTCCTTTTGTACAAAACAACCCAGTCGGTATCTTAAAAGATGAGCTCTGGTTGTGTATATGTTTGAAGTTAAAAAATTTGAGGAAAAAGAGAAATAGGATGAAAGAAAGTTACATGATAAAGAGTAGTACCCAACTTCAAATGTTTTTACTCCAGATTTGTGTTATCTCTGACACAGATTAGGTCTCTGAGGAAAGTGGATAAAGTTTGACTGCCCATAGGAAAGCCATGTCTGGAAGAGATTAGTTACAAAGAGTTTGGTCTTAAGATTCTTTGTCGTTCCCATCAGCCTGACTTTTACAAAATCCCTTAATCAGAGTGTATTAATATCAGAGATCAAGAATAAAAAGCAAGTGTTTTTTCTCAGTATTTTATCTCACTGCCTCTCCCAGAATTTTCTTTTAACCCAACTGCTTGGTTTACAGAGTTGTGGCCATTCTTTAACAATTTTTTAAAAATTTCAATCAGAGATTCCATTTGGCAAGGAAGTCATAGGATCAGAAGTAATGCTAAAACATTAAATAGGAAAAAAAGTCCACTCATCAGCTATAGTTACTAGCTTTAGGCTACTTTTAATCATGGGATAATCTAACGTTTATGTTGGCACCAGATTCAGTGAAGGGATTCAGCTGTAAGAATGTAGAACAGTCACACTGTTCTTCATAACCCTTTTGTGAACTAAATCAAAACATTTAAGACTGTGTTGCAACTATGCTTTGCTGTTTAATAAAAAGCATTTTCAGAAAAATAAAAAGACTTACTATAAGGCCACAATAACTAAGAAAGTATATATTCTATCCTTTCACCATTTCCAAACAAGGGAACAGAACCAAGGGCCAAAAGGAGACCCATGTTATGTGGCTGACTGATTTTTAGACCCAAGCTTCAGAAACCATCTAATGGGGAAAGGGAAGTCTTTTCAAAAAGTGATGCTAAAACCACTGATCACCCCAAAGCAAAATATGGGTAAATAAACTAATATCTATTTTACCTCCTACCATACACAAAAATTAACTCAAAATGGATCACAGACCCTCAAGTACAAGGAAAAACTTTATTTCCAGAAGAAAACATGTGAAAACCTTTGCAACCTTAGAGTATGTTTCTTAAATGGAACACAAAAACCCACAGACTGGGAAAAAATAATACCAGAATATATAAAGTAATTCTAGAACACAAGAATCACCATCACTATCATCATTTTAAGTAGGCAAAATACTTTAACAGATCCTTCACAAAAGAAGATGTTTAAATGGTTGGTAAACCCATGAAAAGATGTTCAACATCACTAGATCACAGTGTAATGAAATTAAAGCCACAATCAGGCACCACCACACCCCTAATAGAACGACTAAATGGAAAAGACTGGAAAATGGAAAAACTTGAAAATGGAAAATACCAAGAGTTGGCGAGAAGTTGGAGTGACTGAAACTCCCTACACTACTAATGGGGATGCAAACGGCACCACCATTGAGGAAACAGTTTGGCAACTTATTAACAAAGTAGACACACATGTACCCTACCACTTAGCATTTATACTCCCAGTCATTTACCCAAGAAAAATGCAGATATATATCCACACAAAGTCTTGTTCAAGAATATTCACAGCAGCTTCATTTGTAATGACCAAAAGCTGGAGAGAACCCAAAATGTCCCTTAACAGGTACGTCCATTAACAGTGATCTAGCCATACAATGGAATCAGCGACAACGATATGGGTGAACCCAGAAAACAGAGGTACCCAAAAGAAGCCAGACACAGAAGAGGAGTCTCAGATGATTCCCTTTGTACAGAAGTCTAGAAAACCGCTCTTCCTGAGGACAGCAGCTGCTGGGGCCTGCAGTAGAGGGCATCTGGGTGATAGAAATGCCTTGTCTTTATTATGGTGGTGGCACCACAGATGCAGACATCGGTCAAAACTAACTGAACTGTGTGTGCTAAATGGGTGGTGGGTAACTGCATGTAATTTGACCTCAGTGAAGTTGTTTTTTTTTTAAAAAAAAAAAAAGACTAAGGAACTTACTCAAAGAAGTTCACTCAGCAAAAATATACAAAAATAGGGCAATGTGAGCACTGGAATAATAATAGCCACAATTGATTGAAACACACCACATATGTTATAAACACATGAGTTCACACGATACTTTTTTTTTTTTTTCCAAAGCAAAACAAAACCCAACTCGGTAGGTACCTCTGCAGAATACTGAGGAAGCCTTTGGGGGTTGCTAAGGAAAACTCATTATTCTGAAAACTTGTAAATAAGGGGAAAGGTGCAAGTCTGTCTCCTGCCCCCCTCATCCTCAAGGTAACGGTGTTTAAAATCAAAGCTTTCTTACAAGAGAGAAGCTGGTTCTGCAACCTCTAATCCACACCTTCATCGAGGTGATGATCATTAGTCTCCACTAAGACCATTAGGGGAGAAGCTGATGGAGGCGCCAGACCGACCACACCTGAACCCCCTCCTCAGTCCCATCATCATTAAGAGACTCACCCAGACATCAGCCCTCCTGGGACCAGTGTCCACTAGCACCGAGGGCCTGTTCTTGCCCAAAAGTTGCACCAAAATCTGATCACGCATTCTTGGGAAGAGAAAAAACCCTGAATCTTACCAGTCTCTAATCTAGACTCTTGCTATTCAAAAAAAAATTATGCCTGTGGACCAACGTCTTACTAAAAATGTTTCCTTCTCTGGTCCCACTCCAGACCCACTGAGTCGAGCTGAATGGGTAACAAGCTTCCCAGGAGCTGTGTGTGTGGCTTGGCACAAAGCACCATGGTGGCGGTTATCAGACATACGGGGACAGAAGAAAGTGTTCAATGACACCACAGAGGACGCAAGCAGGAAAATGCTGCCAAACGACCTACTTATTTCCCCAAAAATAAGTCATAGGGAAAACAGGGAACAAAACATATATTAAACGAGACACAAGAGATTTTTCATCCGACTGTTTGGCTCCTTATTTGAATAAGGCGCAGAGTTAAAATTACAAGGCAACACACAAATGTGGACACAGATCGGATACTTGATGATCTCAAGGAACTATTGCTGGAATTGCTAGAAGGGATCCTGGTAATAATTTTTAAAGTAGGTGTGCTATGGTTTGTTGTGATGTTTGTGATGTGACTGTAGGGCTGTTCTCTGTTCCATTCTGTTATGTTGTGTTACAGAAGCGGAAGTGTGCACCAGTGAAATGAGGGCAGAGTTCTGGGATTTGTTTCAAAAGAATCCAGGGGTGGGGGTGGGGAGGGAGAAGACTGCTGGGGAGATGGGTAGGACTGCGGGCAAAAGCCGCTGGCCAATAGTTTCTCCTTGTTTAAACAGGATGCCAGTCGCAAGGGAGGCTCCTCAAACAGCCTCTCTACTTTGGTGTATATCTGCATTTTTTTAATAATAAAAAAGTTTCTGTGGAGTGCTCTGTGGGGAGGGGTGAGTTCCACAGATGTTAGCTCTTACGTCAGATGACAGGCAGCGCGGGGCCAGCTGGAACCACGGGCAGGGACGGGACAGACACAGGCAGCACAGTGACAGCGATGGCAACGCCCATCTGCCCTGTCCGCCCATAACGGGCCCCGCCCTGTGGCCCCGAGGCTGGACACAATGCTGTGGCGTAAAGGAGAGGCTGGAGCCGCTCCTGCCTAGCACTGGAGCCGGGCACTCTCCTGCCTAGGTGTGGGTTTCTATAGAAACCACCGGAGAATGACATTTCAGAGAGCACAAAGCGTCTCCACTGGCCTCCGCTGGCTTGTTCACACTTACCCATCAGCTCCCGAGATCCAGCCCATTAAAGCAGGCCTCGTGGCTCACTTTTAAAATAGGTACAGCTCATTATAAAGCACCTGCGCTCAAATGTTTCCAAGGAAACAGAGGCCCCAAGACGCCACTCTCTAAATTCATTAGCATTTAACACCCCTTAATGAGCCTTTGAGATGGCGCGCTTTAATAACCATCTGCTGGGGGAGGGCACCCTCCCCTCGCATTTAGGTGTGCCGATGAGCTGGCTCAGGCTCCCTTAAAGGCGGTGGGAGCAGGTGGCTGCCTGCCCCTGGGGCCCCTCGGCAACATGCCTCTCCCGCCTCCTATGGGGGTTCACTGCTGGGCCAAAACCTTAAAATGGCCAGAGTGGAGGCCTGGCACTTGGACACCCCCGCTAACTTTGTTTCCTAACCCGCCTCTACACACACACACACACACACACACACACACACACCCCTTGTGCACGCCATCCACATGACCCTGCACTATCCCCTCACCTGTCCGACCTTACATGCCTTTGTGCATCCCTCATGCCTAAAGTGTCCTTCCCTGACTGGCTGCCTAGAGAACTCCTATGCATCCTTAAAAACCTCCTGCCAGCCACTTCCCAAACATGCCAAGCCGAATCACCAGCAACTCCTTTGTGACCGCCGAGTCACACTATCCCACACAGGAGAGGGATCTGCCTCTCACTATTCACAGCCCGATGACCACTGGGTCTTTCCCAGATCAACACTGAGGGGAGGGGGTGGTTCTGCTCCATCCAGCCTACATCACTGAGTTCAACCCCTTCCCGACAGTTGGGGAAACTGAAGTCTGGAGAATGGAAGCACCGAACATGGGGGACTCAAGGGCCACTCAGGCCTTTTTCTCATGGGGGTGGGGACAGTGGAGGGGACAGTTTTGAAACTATCCTTCAGACAACTCAGAGAGGAAGCTGAGCTGTGTGGGAAGGCCAGCGCCTGCAGGAGAGGCCCTCCCAGCACCTCCAGAACTGCTGGGGCAACGTGCCTGGGGCAATTCCACAGGGTGCCAACAGAAGCACCTCCTAGGTGTGAGTCCTACAAAGCCGCCAAAAAGCTGGACAGGGGTAAGAGGCAAGTCTGGGGGTAGGGTGTGGGGGCACACAAGGAGAGAAGGTGTGTTCCATGCCCCAGGAGAACCAGGGCACCCAGGCAACCCTTTCTCCCACCCCTTCCTCTCAGAGGCATTTGCTGGCCAGTTTGCCACAAGGGAATCAGGACCTCGGACAGCTCCCCAGCGCCAGGGCCCTCCGTGGGGCCAGCTAAGGTCCTATTCCAGGTTCTTTCCCCCAGTCTAAGCATCCCTGCTTGCTAGACACTAATTAATTCATTTCCCTCTTAAAAATTAATCAAAGACAGGAGAACATATATCCGAGCCTCTGATCAGCCGAGAGGCCCCATGTCCTCGCGCTGGGTTAGAACATCTTCAGCAAAAAGCAGACACTTGATATTTTGGTCAGGGAAGCTGCCTGGCTGGGGGATATCTTCGCTCGTTTTGCAGCAAAGCTGAAGACGGTCACAAGGCCAATCATCAGGATTTGGGAGAAGGCACAACGGCGGCGACCATCTGAGAAGACCAGATGGCGGCACCGCCAAGCGCGCACTGCTGAGCCCACGCACCTTGCCGGGGCTTTGTGCATGACCTCAGGGCATCCTCAGGATGACCTTGGAGCACTGGTCAGCAGCCCTGAGGCGCAGGCAGGACTCCAGGCTCAGAGTGGTGAAGTGGCCTGTCCAGGACCCCACCGCTGGGTGGGGCAGAGCCAGCGGGACACCCAGTCCAGGGAGGACCAGCGGGCCTGCCCTACCCTCCCTTACGCACACCGGGGGCTGCCCAGCCAGAGGGAGCAAGTAGCTGCTCAATTAGTGTTTGCTGAATCTGAAACAAAACTCAACATACCCACAGAGAGGCCGTCATGTCGGAGACTGTGAAATTTTAAATTACGGAGACAGAACACAGGGGAGGGGAAGAAAGGCAGAAGCAGACAATTACACGTGTATCTGTGTTGCTGATCCTCTCAAGTGAAAAATTGGTTTTCCTCACTTTACAATGGAGTCAGGAATTAAAATTGGACCCTAACAATGCAGCCACCCCCAAGAACCGCCCTGCTCTGTAGAGCCAGGAAACCCCCATGCTGAACACATTGCAAGCACACTCCAAGCACTCCCAACCTTCCAGAGACAACAGGGGCTCACACCCAGGCCCAGGTCCACTCTGGACAAGACACAGAGTTGTGGGGCTCTCCTGCCCCGGCCTGCAGGCCTCCCGCTGCCGGGGTCCCCAGCCAAGCCGCTCCCCCGCCCTCCGCCCATCCCTCCGCTCTAGCTCTTCCTAAAACAGGCAAACTAACACCCGGCTCTGTTCTTCGGGCTGAGTGGTAACTCCTTCTGAAGGAGGTGGGCTGTGGCACCCAGAACCCAAAACCACCCATCCTTTGATCAATTCTGTATCTAGAAATTGATGCAGAGACATTTGCCTTAGTGCTGTAATTAAGGAAACACTGGAAATACTGCAAGCATCCAAAAACAGAGGACCGATTCAATGCATATAGCACACTGCATAACACTGGTCAACAAATTTTTACAAAAGTCATATCACTGAAATAAAATTAGTATTTCCTATCCATTTGTATGTGCTCAACATGAATATGACAGTCAAATTCTAATTTTGGCTCCAGTTTTTTTGTAATCCGCAATAAATGGATGTTTACATCACGAAATGCATGCCAACAGTAATAGGACTACGGTTAATACCTGTAAAAAATCAAGTCATAGACTACTTCTTAGATTTCTTCGCTTGCCTCTTGTATAGCCGTTCAGGAGCATCTTTGGGGAGTGTCCAGCAGTAGTCAGCCAACATTGTAATGGACCACTTTTCCCTGCTATCTTTGTTCCATTGATGCGATATCTTGATGAAAACGTTTGCCATGTTCATCACTAACCATACCACAGTTTTCAGGGAAGAATCCAGATGGGAATGAAGGAAGTGGATCTTTAGAGACATATTGCAGCCAAGTTTCTGACACTGCATCAGCATGTCTTCTACTAGTTCCTTGTAGTTTTCTGCCCTAACCTTCCCAAGAAAGTTTGTAGATACTAGGTGAAAAGCATTCCATGCTTGTTTTGCATCACCCTGCAGCAAGTTGTTGAACCGGTCATCTCAATGCAGACAGAGTGTTTGGGTAGACTATTCTTGATTTCTTTTGCTTCGTTATTCCGCCAGAAGGAGGAGGAACCAAGCAGAAGTAACAGTCTTTTTTGTGGTTGCTTGGCTCTCTCCACACCATGGAGACTGCAAATGGCATGGATGGTCTTTTGCCATTTAACCACTGTGAAAGCTGTGTTGTCCATGTAGCACAGCATATATGTGGGGCCCAAGGCTTGTCTTGGTCACCAACCTTGCATCTGAAGTAAAGATGATAAGCCTTCTTCACTTGAGAAGTGATACTTTTCTTCTGGTTGGCAAATGTCACTTCCCCACAAATAGAGCAAAAATCGTCCACTCTTTTAACGAACTTTTGAGGCATTACTGTTCCGTATTGTGCCTAAATGGATAAAATAATAACAGTTCTATGGAATAGTAGCTTAAACTGTCTCACACAAAGTCTGGAATATTTTCAATGCTCAACCTTTCTTTTTTTTTTTTTTAAGGTTTATTTTTTATTTTTACATACAAGCTGGGGTACAGGCCAGAGGCATGGGGCGGCGAGAGGGTTCACCAGAGCCAGAGCAGGGAGCAGAACAGGCAGATCAGAAATACACTGCTGAGGGGAGCAGCGGGCGAGGCAGGAGAAGTCTGCCACGCCATGTGGGATTCTCCCCCGCCGGGCGTCGAACTCGCGTCACCGCTGCCGACAGCTCCACAGCGCAGCGCTTAACCGCTGCGCCACCGGGGAGGCCCTCAATGCTCAACCTTTCTAACAGGGCTTTCTATAGTGCACTGTTGACGTCAGCTTACTTCAGCAGCCGCCTGGCAGTAGTATTGCATTGCATCAGAAAATGATGCAGTCAACTCTGGGTGATGTGTGTATGATGGTATTACGCAATGTGATGCAATATTACATCACTCTAGGCTGATTTAGGATATTGTTGCAGTACTACAGGATAAATTTACATGGTGAAACATATAAAATGAATTATATGAAATATCTTCAAAACGAGAGCTAATAAAAAATTTTCAGGGTTAGAATCATGTTCAGCACACCAAGAAACTACAGATTAGGGGGTTTTTAAGTCAGTTATGATCTCACTGTTGACCAGTGTAATTATTAAAAATGAGGTCATCGAAAAAATTTTAACAATATGGAAAACACTGATAATGTTTTATAATGATAAAAATTTGACATGATATTAAATTGGGGGAAATTATGATATTAAATGATATTAAATTGGGGGAAATTATATAAAAATGTAAATCTATGAATAAAAAAATGGAAGGAAGGGTAGTGCTGACAGGGCGGTTATGGTGGGGCTGGAAGGCAGCAGGTTATCTTCCTTTTCGTGGTTTCCCATTTTCCAAGGACACTACAAAGGCAGATATTGCTTTGGTCATCAGAATGAACATCCCCACACAATTCCCCTCCTGTTCACAACTCAAAGCTGCATTTCTGTCTCTGGGTCTCCAGAGTCCTGTGTTGCCTCTACCCTGCGGGCTGCTTGGATCCTGAGTCCAAAGGGGCCCCCACCAGAGGCTCTCCCATTGTCGCGCACCCCCTCAGCAGCTGGAGCAGCCCGGGCCCAGCTCTCTGGCCAAAGTCTCTGGCTGTTCTCCTGCGAACTCCTTTTTTGGTCTCCACTGGAAAGAACTGTACCTGCCTGTTTATTCTTAAGAGTAACACCCACTCATTGCAAACCAGTTAAGCATCTTCCCCTTGCCATCCCCACCCTTCCTGAGGGCAGGGGCTGTGGGGAGGGCTCAGGGCAGCCTCGGAGCTCGGTGGCAAGGCTGGAGAGGGAGGCGGGCTGGGTGTGCAGGGCCAGCCTCTGCAGGAAGGGAGATGTCCACCGACCTGTGGACAGTGCATCCCTTCAGGCTGCGGCAGCGGCAGGGCGACCGCCGACCACGTGGCTTGTATCAGAAAAAGATACTCCCTCAGGTAGAGGCAGCCCCATAGAGCGGGCATGGGCTGGAGTCCGGCCCCACCTCCCCCTCGGCAGGTGCCTGTGTGCAGTGGACGGCCCAGACAACCTCAGTGTTGACCCCAGCGGCGCAGGGCTCCTGGCTGGGCCCAGCCAGTGGGTGTTGGCAGTGCCAGCACTGCACACGGGGCCTCTCCTGTGGCTTCTCGCCATCCTGTAAAATGGGGAGATGCCTACATGTGGCAGAGGCCTGGCAAATGTTCAAGGAGCCAATGAAGGAGGCGAGCCAGAGGACCGGAATTTGTTTTAAATTTAAGACTGTAACTAAAATCTGAGAAATGTGCTTGGTGTAAAAAGGGCGTGCAGGGGCGGCCCGCGGTTTCCTCTCTGACAGCATCAGCAGTCAGCGCAGCCTCGTCACGGCACGCCCCAAGGCCCCAGCCCCCACTCCAGGCCCGATCTGCTTGCACCCAGGAAGTCTTCCTGCAGGGAGCGAGGAAAGGCGGGGCTCTAGGGGCTCAACAGGTGCAAGGCAAGCGCACCCCAGGCTGACAGCAGTCATCCACACGGGCCTGCAGCAGGAGGGTCAATTGTCAGCCATTTGTTGGGCGAGCCTCACTCCCACAAGCCCAGAGGGGTCCCAAGGGGCACGGAGCCTCTGCAGACTCATGGGGCTGGTGAGAGCGTTTCTTCAAGACACACTTGTGGTGGCCACAATACAAGAGCTTGGGTGTGGTGCTTGTGGGAAGAGACTGTCATGTCCCCCAGGCCTCGGGCGCTCCCGTCCTTGCTCTGGCAGTGCCAACCCAGGCTGAGTGAGGCTCTGGAAGGGGCACCAAAAGCAGGGGCACCAACCTAGCCGGGAGATGGGGGAGGGGACGCTAGTGGGGACCCGTAGGACAGGCAATGTCTAGCCAGGGCGCAAGGGGACATCCAAGGCCAAGAGAAGAACAGGCTCCAAACCCACATGGGCCTGAGATGGCCTCCCGCACTGCCCGCAGCCAAAAACGTGGCGCCGAAACAACCCGGGGCAGCTGCAAACCTGGAGGAGCTCGCAGCCCAGCCCGAAGCTGGCACTTTCTTTTCTTTTTCTTTCTTTTTTTTTTTAACAGCTTTGACCTGCGAGCAAGCCCGGTGGCGGCTCCAACGTGCAGAAGGCTTTGGAAATGATGGAAATGAAAGGAGAGATGCACAAACCCACAGTCACAGCGGGGACTTCCTGCTCCTCTCTCAGTAATTGAAATAACAAGGAGACAAAAAGCCAGCAAGGGTGCCAGAGAACCGAACAGCACCACCGAACAAGCGGCCCACGGAGTCACAGAACCCTCACTCAGCAGGGCAAGACACACGTTCCTCCCCGGGCACCTGGACCAGCCAAGACAGACCATGTTCTGGGCCACAGAACTGACCTCAACCGTAGCCAGTGTGTGTTCTGACCGCAACAGAATGAAATGAACAAGGAATGTAAGAAAGAGACCTGGAAAATCCCTATATATTTCGAGACAAAACAATACACTTCTAAATAACCCCTAGGTCACAGAGGAAGTAAAAATAAGATCAGAAAACTTTTGAATGGACTGAATATTTGAACACTGCACAGCGGGAAGGCCAGGCATTGAGGTGCTTGCTAAGACCAGGGGCGCAGACAGGACGAGACCGCCTGGAGTCCCCGGGCCTGGGGCCAGCTCCTCCTCTCCAGCTCCCCACACCCGCCCCTCCGCCTCCTACCTCCTGCCCTTATCTGCATGAGGAACTTGGTTTAAGGCAAAACTTAGAACTGCAGCAGGTACAACTTGCTGGAAATGAAAAGGCTTTTTAATATAAAGCTGATGAAAGAGACAAATGGAGAGTAATCAAAACCTCATTGGGACAAATAAGCGGCATGTCCAGACGCCCTGAGAGCTGCCGCCCTAGGCCAGAGCGCCCTGGGCCAGATCAAAGGCGCCCCGAGGCTGCCCAACAGCATGGGGTGTGCAGGCAGGTGTGACCTGCCAAGGTGAGGTCCTACAAAACCCCACCCCAGCCAAATCATACCCCAAGGCTGTGACTCCAAGTGTCTATCAGACTCCCCTGGAGAGTTTTCCAAACTCCACTAGGCTGCAGGGGGTGGGGGTGGGGGGGACATAGTATCAGCTAAGACCAGCCATCTGGGGCAGCAACCCCGTGTATGGTTCCCGCTCAGGGAAGATGAATAATCGGTGGCTCTGGGTCTGCTTCTACTGGGCAGGCTCATTACCTGGGGTTTTAAAGCTGGTCTTGGTGGGGCTGGTGGTCAACTATCCGCTTCCAACCAGGGGGGACAAGCGCTGAGCACTTTGCTAAGTGCTGGGAACAAAGCAACAAAGGAGGTACAATTCCTGCCTCTGCCCCGGGGGAGTTTACTTTGCTGGGAGCCTGCTGACCCCCAGGGGCTGGATAATAGCCAGGAAGCAGCCTCATCCCCAGTCCCAACCTGCTTGAGGGCTTGAGACCCTTCACGAACTTTAGAAAAGAAACCACAATGAGATACCACCTCACACCAGGGAGAATGGCACACGTTAAGAAAACAGACAACAACAAATGCTGGTGAGGATGTAGAGAAAAAGGAACTCTCCTACACTGCTGGTGGGAATGCAAACTGGCCCAACCACTATGGAAAGCTGTGTGGAGTTTCCTCAAACTGCTAAAAATGGAGCTTCTATACGACCCGGTAATACCACTTCTGGGGATCTAGCCAAAGGACACAAAAACATTACTTCAAAGGGATACACGCATCCCTGTGTTTACTGCAGCACTGTTTACAATAGCTAAGACATGGAAACAACTCAGATGCCCAAAAGTAGATGACTGGATCAAGAAGATGTGGTACATGTATTCAATGGAATATTATTCAGCAATCAAAAAGATAAACTCATGTAATTTGCAGCAACATGGATGGAGCTAGAAGGGAACGTGCTCAGCGAAATAAGCCAGAAGAGAAAAATATCGAATGGTTTCACTTATAGCAGGAATATAGGGGGACCAAATAAGAGAGAGACACTCAGCGAGGGAGAGGATAAGGGCTCAAAACGGGGGAGGAAAGAGCACAAAGGACTATGGTGACAGTTCACGGGTGAATCGGTGGTGGGGAACCCACGGGGAATACACGACAATGTGAAAGATATGCATAACAATAAAAAAGAGAAAGCGTGGGAGCAGCATGAAGCCTGACGAGTCCTAAGAAACCGTCGACAGCAAGCGTGTCTGGGCATCGGCCCAGGGAGCTAGCGGGTGGGTGTTCAGAGCGCCAGGGCGGGAGCGACTCTGAAACTCTCTTGGAGCAGAGCGAGCCAGCCGGCCCAACACCAGCCCGGCCCGCCCAGGAGAGAGGACCTGGGGCGGAGACCCAGCTCCAGAGCCACCGGCCTGCATTTGACAAGCTGCCCCGTTTCCCAGGCCTGCACCCGCTGGCTGAACACCCCTTCCCTGAGGTTGGGGGGCTGTGACGTCCTGTGGAAGGGGAGAATTACTAAATGTGCAACGGGATCTCCACGTTTCTGCAGGAATTTTTTCTACAGGTTGGATTCATGCTACAAAGGGGAAACTTTCTCTTCCGACCCTCCCGGCTTTACCACACGGTCACCCTGACGTGGGCCGGGCCCGGGACCTACACTGCGCGCTCTGCCGCCCCTGCGCCTGCTGGGTACAGAGCCAGGGCCTGCTAGCCTGGGGACAAGGGAGGCAGGACTTGGTCAGAGCCCCAACAGCAGGGCACCGAGGGCTCAGACCTGGGGAGACCTGCAGTCTGACCACCACACCCCACGCCCCGCCGAAGGGCCTCCCAAGTCCTCTGCCCTGCCCACACCTCCAGCCTCCACAAGTGCCCTCTGCAGACCTGGGGTGGCCGCTGCCCCGTGCTGCCGCAGGTGGGTGCCCTCGGGATGCGCAGGGCAGCTGACACCATCAGTCCACTCCAGGTGGCCCCAAGTACCTGCCCTCGCCCGAGCCCATAGGAGAGGCCGGGTGCAGACGGCACTCAACGGAGGCCCCATCCCGGCGCTGCCCGAGAACGCCTGTCCGGTGAAGGGGCTCCCGTCCAGCAGGTCAGGGCTAGCGCTGACGGTCACTGGTGATGCAGGCGATGCTCACCAGAGAGACGCACGGGACCTAGGCTCAGAAGCCCTCTGGGGCCTGCTCTCAAAGTGTCGTCCGCGTGCCTCTGCCTCTCCCACAGACGTGTCAGAAATGCTGGCTCTCATCTGCAAGAGACTGAGTGTCTGTGTCCCCTCAAGTGTACATGCTGAAGTCTTAAGCCCCCATGTGATGGTACCTGGGGGTGGGGAGATGACTGGGTTTAGGTGAGTCGTGGGGGGGCCATGATGAGACTCGTGTCTGTCAGGTCTGGGCCTGGGTTGGCAGCAGGGAAGCCATGCTGGACTCAGTCACCTAAGCAGGAAGCAACTTAAAGAAAAACAACACCCTGGCGCCCACCCCTCACCACCCTTACCAGAACACCAGATAGCCCAGTCCGATAACGGGACCGAGAGAAAAAGACAACTGCTTCTGCATAACTGAAGATCCCCCACAGACCCCCTGGGCTAAACACCGCCCTATATAAGCTCCCCCCACTTGCCCCAGGGTGCGACTTTGCGGCCCCCACCCTAGGGGTCCGTAAACCTCGCCCGGGAGCGGCAATGAAGACTTGCTTTGAGTCATCATGTCTGCCTCCTCTCTTCTACCTGCGTCCATCTTTCAGTGTCCTTGCATGAGACAGAGCTCTCGGGGACTCCACCACGGGAGGACACAGCAGGACGGCGGCCACCTCCGCTTCAGGAGAGCCCTCACCACACCCAGCCCCCAGACGCCGGATCGCAGACTCCAGCCTCCGGACAGCGAGAAACACCTTCCTGGCATTTAAGCCAAAATAGGATGCGGGATTTTGTTCTGGCCGTCCGGGCCGACTGAGGCCTCACCTCCACCCCAGACCTGCCATAACAGAATGTGCACCCCAACATGAGCTCGAGGTGCTCCTGATGCACAGGTGGGTCTGAAGTGACCTCGATCTGCCCCTTCTCTGCACCAGTGGGAAGCCATGGGGAGAGAGGCTCTAGCCTGAGGGAGCCACCTAAAACCACCTGCTGAGAAGTGCGGAGGGGGTGCAAGCCGGGTCTCCTGTGGCTCAGGCCGGTGCACCGGAGGCCCAGAGGGGCTTTGGCGTGAGGGAGCCCCGCAGTGACCGCCCCGGATGCCCTGGGCTCCAGACCACACCATGTCCAAGCAGACCTTGGAGGCAGAAGGCAGGAAGCTAGCTGAGTCAGCGTGCTCACGGGAACACGTCCCGCTGGCCACTGGAAATGCAGCCAGACACTGTGTGCTGAGGGCTGCTCCATCGTCAAGCCCAAGCAGGGCAAGACCAGCCAAGGAGAGGAGGACGGGGCCAAACAGCCCATTTGCCATAATGAAAAGGGCTGGAGCGGCAAGTCTGAAAGCCCAGCACTCATCATTTGGCCAAACTAAAGCAACTGGAAGGCTGTGGACTGGGAAATAGCTGCAAATTTATCTGTTCGACCACCGCTCAGCCTCCCCCACCCCGGCGGGGAACAGCAGGGATGCTCCTGGGGGCGGACCAGCCCAGTACACCTCAGCTCCGCCGCCAGGAACCGGCCTCTTACCTTCAAAACACTGACTCACTTTGACCCAGCAGGTTGAGCTCCAGGACCCAAGCTCAAGGAAATCAACCCAAATATGGAAACACTAGGAGCAAAATGTGTTTCTTCCAGAAAAATGTGTAACTAACCAATTAGACCAGGATGGCGTGTTTGGAGAGAACAACCAGAGAGAGAAAAACTAACACCCCTGACCAAAGAACAGTTCTCTGAAGGAGAAGCCCCCTAACTGCGGGAGCAAGGGGCACCCATTTTGTCAGCCAGACGGATCAGCCCCACCGAGCAATAGGATGACAGATGTCACGGGCAGAGCTATCCACAGCAGGGGTCAGCCCAACCGTAAATAAGTTTGGCTTTGCAGGCCATGTGGTCTAGTCCCCTCTGCCACCGCAGCGTGAAAAAACAGCGTGGTTGATACGTAGACGAATGAGCGTGACTATGTTCCAATAAAACTTTATTGACAAAAACAGGCTGCAAGCTGGAGTTAGCCCTGGGCTATAATTTGCTGACCCCTGATCTCCACCATTCACATTTATTTAAACGACAAGAAAAGAAAAAAAAAACGAAATATCCTAAATGTCCGACCTAGGAAATGGTTTGTGTGATTGAATCCTGGATCCATATTTATCAAGTGCCAACTCTTGTCAGACACAGCGACGGGTGCAGAGAAAGGGGCAGCACGTGGTGGCCGGGCACCCTGCACCAGGAGGACACACGAGCACGTCACGGGGAAAACTTGTACGATGCTATGCAGAAGGCAAACATGCTACTGTGTGTAAAATAAGACCAGACGATCTTTAAAACACACACGAGAGGAAAGGACGATGAAAGAACAACATCGAAATGTCACTGATGTTTATTTACCTCTGGCTGCCTCCACTCCCCCTTCTACTTCCCCATTTTTCCATATGCTCATGTTCCTTTTTTATGGCAAGACATTTCTCTCTGAAACGGAGGCGTCCCTTGATTGTAAGCTGAGACGTGCCCCTCCCACATCAACCTGGTCTGGGGGCCAGGCGGCTCAGCACTGGGTGTGGGGGGAGCCAGAGCGTTCAGCACCAGGGACAGCGCCACGCTCCAGGCGCCCAGAGGGCGGGAGAGGGAACCAAACAGAAGCCACCCGCCAGCCCTTCCTCTCTGGCACAGCCTGCTGAGCCCACCCTGACAGTGCCTGTCAGAGGAGCCCCATGGAAGCAGGACAGTTGTCCCAGGAGCCTGGCAGGGCCAAGCCTGTGACCCCAGCAGGGAGGAGAGGCGGCCGGGCTGTTGGTAAAAGGGAGGAAAAACAAATATTGCACAGCTCCCGTTGCCCACATTATTAGCCTGGGAGAGACTCACAAACACGCCAATACCAGTCATAGCAACATCTGCTTCTAATTGCTTCTCCCCCAGCATTTCCATAGCTCGTCAGCTGGTGTCTGCCCGAGGAGAAAATCCAGTATTTTTAACAAACTCTTAAATCAGATGGCGTCCTCGGTGAGCAGCCTCTTACGTGTTTGGTCTTTGAGGCTAAAAACAGTGAGCGCGCCTCGGCAGGACGTGGCACTCGGCAGGGCTGGGCGGGGGGTGGGGGCGCTCCCCCGCTGACGGAGCACCTCCATCCACAGCCCTCTCAGAGGCGCCCACTTGCCAAGTATCTCCGGCCCAGACACAGAATCTAGTGGATTCTTGAATTCCACTGTGTCCACTGTTCATGGGCAACATTTCTCTTTTCAAAGTATTTTTGTAAGAAGTTTCTTGGTATGGAAAGATGTGATTTTTTTTAAAAGTGCATTTCTCTTTGCTCTAATTCTCCCATTTGTGACACATTTGAAACAAGACCCCTATGGCGAAACTCCCCATTCTCCTTAAAGGAGCTGTCGAGGTTTCTCGGAACACCCTCCTGTCGGGCAAGCGCTGCCGGCAGGGCTGAAGCACCAGCTCGACTCCAGACCCGGGGGGCCTCGCCTGCCCCACTCATGCAGACCTGTTGGGGGCCTCCCCTGTCCAACAGGGGCGCCTTCAGGTGGAGCCTCTGGCTCCGCAGGTGCAGCAGGTGACAGGCCGCCAGGTGGGACCCCAAATCCCCAGTGGAGGAGGATGCTCTCTGAGGCTCCTCACCCTCTTTCAAAGTCAAGTTTGACACAGAACCTCCCGTTAGGACTGTGCCTCCTTCAGACCAGCACCTCTCGGGTCTCCCAAGCCAGCCACCCTGAAGCCACAGAGCCCCAGAAGCGATGGGGCCCTGTTCTCCTCACCACGCCTCCCCTCATCTCCCCTCAGCCCTGATCCCAGTCCCCCAGTCCCCCACTGCTAACCCAAGCCAGAGCCTGGCCTTACAGCAAGTGCAAAGGCCCTGAGGCAGGAAGGTGCTGTGTGTTCTAGGGAGGGCAAGGCCGGAGATGACAAGAAGGGCCCAGGGGAAGGTCAGGAAGGCCTTTGGACTTCCTGAGCGAGCCCAGAGCTGGCAGGTAGTGACCAGGGAAGTGACACTTCTGGCCCCCACTGTGAGAGGCCCCTCTGGCTGCCATGTTGAAAGCAACCTGAGAGTGGCTGCAAGGAAAGGAGACCGCTGCCGACAGCCCAGCCGAAGAGAGAAGGGCAGCGCCACCCGGGTTCCAGCAGGCTGCGGTGGGTGGGGAGGAGGGCGGGATGAGCAGAGATGAGAATGAGCCTGATGGTTTGGGCTGAACAGCTGGAAGGAGGAGCTGCCATCTGCGGCGCTGTGGAGGCTGCAGGAGTGGCAGGCAGCGGTGAAGGGTGGAAGCGAGACGGCCCCTCTGTGGGGCTGACCAGGACGGCCTGGAGGCCCCAAAGGGAACACGGTTTTGTCGAAGAAGGCTTCCTGGCCCCAGGCTGAAAACACTCGCCCCCACGAGTGCTGGCCCCATGCCCTAAGCGTGCCCACAAGCACCCCCACACAGCCCCTCCGGCACCAGTTACCTGTATCTATGTGGTACCCCCTTGAGGAGCCCAAGGCGGCTCATCTCACACCCCCGAGAGCATTTGCACACAGTAGGTGTTCAATATCTTCTATATAGAGAAGATATATATATCTTCTGTACAGTCCACACGCTGTATAGAATTGTGTCTGTGATGTTTTGAAGTCCAACAACTCTCAAGAATGTTCTTTTCAAACATTTAAAAATTACACTTAACACTGATTAAATATTAAGTGGTAATTACTCCATCTCAAGGGCCCTATATATAGATGCCAACCTGCCCCAACCCAATCACGCAAGCGGACGAGGCAAGCTCCGCAGGGGAGAGGCCAAGGGGGGAGGCGCTGTTACCTTGCCGACCCTCATATCCCAAGCTCTGACCTCAGAGCTGAAGCCTCCGCACAGGAAGATGCTGGGGTCTTGCGGGTGGAACTTCAAGGCAGTGACCCTAAAGTCACTTTGGCCACTGAGCAGCTGCGTTCCTGCAACAGAAAAAGACAAGAGAGAGTCGGAAAATGTTTAGATAACAAAATAATTATCTCACAGCTAAGCTGTCACCTGGTACAGAGCCCAGGCCAAACGCGGGCCGCGTGGAAGCCAGTGGCACACAGCGTCCGGCCCCCTCGGAGGACCCGCCCTTGTGCAGCTGCACGTCCGTCCCCAGGGCTAAGCCAGGCGTCGGACTCACCAACGCCTGAACAGCTGGAACATGCCACGCGTTGACGCACGTACGTCACACAAACCACCCTAAAGCCGCTTTACAGGTGACAACGCCCAGGCTTGCAGAGAACAGTAACATTCCCGAAGCTACACAGTAAATACAGAAGAAGATGTGCCGAGGGGCTTCAGCCTAGGATGCTTTCAAAGCGATTCTTTCTAGAATCACCCTATCCTCATAACAACGAGCGTGTGACAACCCACAAGTGCCTGTGCTGGAGGGTGACAGGCGGGCGTGGCACGACGTCTGGGTGGACAGCCAAGGAACACGGGGGCCCGGCCCAGCACGGCCGGGGTGCTGTGGGCCCTCGGAGTGCCTGTTGCAACGGACTGGAGGTGGTACTCGTCCTTGCGTGTCCGTCCTGAGACTGCTGCTGGGCCCTGGGGGCACCGCACACGCGCAGGCTGTGGGCAGGGGGTTCTGCTGCCTTCAGATGAGCTGCGTGAGCATCGGAACTGCTGATCCTTGGGGACAGGCGACCTGGGCCAGAGAGAAGGGGGCTTTTCCTTCTGTTTTCTCGTGCTGAAGTCACGCGGCATCATAACATCACGGAAGCGTCAGGCGCTCACCCTGGGGGCCAGCAGGTGCAGCTACTACCTCAGTCTCCACCACAAGTCCAAATGCACCCGGGGAGGGCCCTGCAGGGCTCTGAAGCGAGTGCTGCGTCCCCCGCAGGACGCCTCGGGCCCCCCACGCCAGCCACAGTTCTCAGGGGCTCACACTCAACCTCACTGACCCCGCAAGGCCAACGGGCCTTGGGACCGCGCTGGCCACGGAGCCTGAGCACCTCTGTGCGTGCCACCGTTGGCCGGCCCCTGCTTACACGCCAGCATGAAGGTGGCACCCCTCGGGGATGTGGGTGCGGGCTCCCACAGCCCAGGAGGGACAACCTCGACCGCCCCTGGGCTCTCCACTGGACGGACACGGTGGGCAGTTAGGGACCTGAGAAGCCGGTGGTCAAGGAGACCCGCCGGAAGGCCCTTGGGAAGGCGGCCTTGCTTTGTGCAGAGACACCCCCACGCCTCGCTCAGCCCTGCGAGCTCCCGGGTGAGGAGAGAAGCCAGCCCTCAGCACCGAGATCTGCAGCGGGGCCCTTTACAAGCCCAGTTTGCCGAGAAGGGTGCCCTCTGTGCACCGGCCGCAGGGAGCCCCGAGCACCCCAGCTGCGCTGCGGGGCCGTGGGTGAGGGGCGCCACGGCAAACACCAGAAAAGAACATTTTGGAAGATGAGACAAGGATAAAATAACTGGTGTTTTAAAATATTTTTAACATGCCACTGCTAAGAATATCAACACGCTGCTTTGAAATCATTAAATCAAGAGTTGTAGTATTTTTAGTGTGAGCCCCAGGATTGAGTGTGCTCCTCCACCCATTTTTTTTTAATGCAGGGAATGTTTTGTGACATGGTGATTCGAAAGCAGCCCAGTTACAGCTTCTGTCAGAGCCAACAAACAGTCCTCCTGGAAACTTCTGGAAGGCCTCACTGCCAGCGACGGGGGCAGGTCCCGATTCTGCCCGCCATGGACGCCACGGAAGCCACGGCCAGCGTTTCGCAGGTGAGGCACATCCGGCCTGCTGCCAATAACGGCTCTCTCCACGAGTCGGGCGTTCCTGGCCCTCGCCCGCGATGGCCCACTCAGAGCCCACTGAAATTTTCACTCAGAGAATTTTTAACAGATTAGAAAAACACTAGATCTAACGAAAGATACTAGAATTTTTAATAGGTGACACATCATTCTTGGCAACAAAAATAACAGGACAATGGACACAAGAACATGTGTTTTCAAAAGGCCCCTTCCGCAGGCCAAGCTCCTCGGAAAGCAGTGGAACTCGCTGTTCTCTGTCGAACATCGGCCTTACCGTGCTGGGTGGTGAGGGTGTTGATTTTTGTCGAATCATCCAGGGACTTACAATTGGCAGTCACGTGTCATCAGAAACAGTCCACTCTGGTCAGCGAAGACCTGCGACCTTCAGGCGCGACCAGCCCTTGGCGGCTTCGCCGTGAGAAGCCACGCGCTGAAATTCTCACGGCCGCAGAGAGGGTCCTCCTGTGTGGTCAGGGCTGCCCTCGGTCGTACTGTCCACAAAGGCATCAGAGGCGTGCCTGGCAGCCCGCAAGTCTCGACACCTGTTCTCGAGTACGAGAGGGCTGAGTGGGGCCGACTGACCGAGACCAGCAGGAGATTCGCCAGCAGGACATGAGCGCCTTGGGGGGGTAACTTGCCCTTACAGTCACGCCAGCAGGGGTGTGATAGGACTTTTCATTGGAGGCAGGGCAGACTCCGGGTGGCCCAGGAGCACTGGCCAGCAGGCCAGCAGCTGGCCGACGCTCTCGAGTAGCCAAAATGCCGCGTCCCTCGTGGAACTGGAACCTGGTGCCCTGGCAGCGCACCCTCCTCCCCGAGACTCGGCGGGGCCCCAGCGCCTCCTCACCTCTGAAGGGCCAGCTGTGAGCAGAAAGCAAGGCGGCCGCGGCTGCGGGTGAGTGCCCTCCGCGGAGGCTGGAGCAGAGGCTGCCCCGCGCGGCCTCCACACGCCGGGCGGTCCGGGGGGAAGCAGCATTCACAGGCCCCAGGGCCGGCACTGCAGGGGCAGACGCCTGCCCGGCCAAGCGGCTGGGAGTCCGCCTGGGGGCTGCGGAAGGGGACCACTTTCTCGGGTCCCCACGGAAAGGAGTGAGCGGCTGCCGAGTCCGCCCCAAGCAGGCCCTGTGGCCAGAAGTCTCCCCTTGGCAGTCAACCACACCCGCTGGCACTCCCTGCTTATCCGGAGTCCAAAGCCAGTCTTCTATTTTTTTTTTAAACAGTAATTTTAATTTAATTTAATTTTTTTTTAAGATTTATTTATTTATGCATACAAGCTGGGGTACAGGCCAGAGGCGTGGGGCGGCGAGAGGCATCACCAGAGACAGAGTGGGGAGCAGAACAGGCGGATCATTGGAAATACAGTGGGTGAGGTCTGCCGCGCCATGTGGGAATCTCCCTGGCCGGGTGTCGAACTCGCGTGGCCGCTGCCGACAGCTCCACGGCGCAGAGCTTAACCGCTGCGCCACCGGGGAGGCCCCCAACGCCAGTTTAAAGCCCGGAAGGAAAAACAACCCTGACCGCCTGGAGGACATCTTTTCCTCACTTCTCGGGCTGTGGCAGAGAACCACAGGTTTACTTCAGAAACGGCGGTGAATTTTCCAAGTCTTTTCCAAAGAGTGCAGTGATTCAGTGCTGCCAACAACGGGGGAAAGGTGGGGAGAAAGAGCAAAAGCTGAGCTGCTAAAAGATGGTGACCAAACTTCTTCTGCTAAAATGAAATCTATTTCCAGATGTTGTTCTTCCTCAAGCCCCACAGGGAGAGTCTATGTCCTTTAAGTATTAAAATGATCCAGTTAACAAAACAAGCTGTAGTTTACTCTTCCTACTTCACTCACAGTAACTGGGCTTTCACTGTGTTTTTATTTAGAGGATTCAGAATTAAAAGATTTGGAGTTGTTGATAAGACCCCAAACACCCCAGGAAGGGCGTCGGGAGGAGCTGGCAAGCGCAGCCCAGAAATCAGAACCCCACACCTGGCGCCACGTGGACATGAGGGGGTGTGGCAGAGGAGTTCGGAGTCACCAGATCCGGTGCCACCCCGCCAGGGGCACCTCGGTGCCAGTGTCTTGGGCAGGGTGTGCCCTCTACGGAAGGCTCAGAGGGTGACCTGCGCATGGTCAGGCGTTGGGGGCCGAGGCGGGCGCGAGGAGCGACAGGGCACTGCCATCACCAGAAAAGCTAAGCCCAGACTGACCGATTCCTCTTTGCTAAATGAAAAGCTAAAACCAGGGGATAAATGTTTTCAACAGCAGGGACCTTACGTGATTCATGATTTTGAGCTTCGAGGGGGCCGGCTGGCCTCCGCGGTCAGTTAAAGACACGGTGAAGGCGCAAATGTCTACCAGAAAGTGCCGTGGACAGGAACGTGGGCCACACGCAGGTGAGGCCCCTTCTCGTCCGGTTAGCTCCTGCTCTGCTTTTCCATCCATCGAGAAGCTTGTTCCCCTCTCCCGGCACTGCTGCTACCCAACCTTTGACCTTGAGGCCACCTTGCTTGTTTACATGTTTGTTATGGGAAAGTATTTTTTCGCTGTCCGCTGCTTATAGAAAATTGAATTTTAAAATCCTCATCCCACTAACCCCGATTATCGATGCTGCTGTGATGCGCTCAACCCGCGCGGGGGCTGTTCAGACCCTCTTGGAGTTGATGGGAAAATAATTTCTTTTCCTCCTGGAACCAGTCATGATAGAAATAAACTATACATCATCATTAAAGCAAAAATATGCTTAAAACAGAACGCGGAAGCTCAGTTGTCCTCTGGACACTGCTTACGAGCTGCTCCCGTCGCTACTGTCCCAATGACAGGCACCTGGGAACGGTGGCCAGGTCACTCCCCGCCACCTATCTCAGGTGGACACATCCTGCTCCACACCCGGGGGCCCCCCACACGGCTGGGTCACTCGCCTGTCTCCCCACGCCGACCAGGAGAGCTCAGCAGTCCGCCCAGCCAGTTCCGGGAGCATCCACTACAGCCCAGGTGAAACCCACGCAAGGGTCCCAGGAAGGAGGAGGGACGGACAGGCCTGGCCGCCCCTCTGGGGATACGGCACCTGCGCCCCAGGCCTGCACGTGCCCCGCCGCCAGCCCGAGTGGCAGGTGAAACATGCACTTTCCACAACTGGGGACACAGGAGCTGGGCACCCTAAGGCCATGCTAGAGGCTGGGCCCGCCACGCCCCAGAGCCCAGCTCCCCAGCCCCCACCCGCCTGCCCACGAGCGGTTCGTGACCTTCCGTCCGCTCTGTCCACGTCCGGACTCAGGAAGACGCTGGCAGGGAACACGGCCGCGGGCGGCCCAGTGCTGGAGCTCGCGCCCCCAGGCGGGCGGCGCATGGTTCATTCCACTGGAGTCGATACCGCTGCGCTCATCCAGCCGGCTGTAAATTCAGCCACCCTGACTCAAAGTCCACAAGCACAGGCGCTTGCGACGTCCAAATCAAGCCTGTGAGTCAGCGGCGGCTTCCGTGGGCATCAGCACGCACGCGTGGGCCGCGCAGCCCAGACGAGAGGCCGCAGCCACGCGCCGGACGCCAGTCGCCACTTTCAGACAAGTCAGCCACGGCCTTTGATTATCTGGACGAGACGAAACTTGCCGAAAATTTTTTTTAAAGACTTGCCAACCTCCAAATAAGATGCCCCCAAGCTTAAGGGGGCTTTGGGGGATGCAGAGTGCCCCGGGAGATGGCGGGAACCCGCGGCCGTGTTCTGGCCCAGGGTCAGCCGAAGACGCAGGCGCCCGCGCGAGAGCGGCTGACAAGCGACGGGGTCGCGGTCGCCCTGCAGTGCTGGTGCCGACCGCCACCGCTGCCTGATTAAAAACCACCTTTCATCTCTCCCAGGGCTGGCACCAGCTTGATTAGGAGGAGATGACAAGACAGACGTCTGTGCCATGCAGAAGGACACGCGGGCACTTGCCAAAGGGCGAGATGAGGGTGTTGGAGGGAAGTTCGAAGACCTGACTGAACGTCCACAGCTGCGTCGGGGTCTCGCCCACAGCGGCCTGGGGAGAAGGCTGAGCAAGACGCTGGGACGCGAGGGCGGAAGCGGGTGTGGGGCGGGGCCCGCCTCAGAGGGCAGACGCACCGGGGCCGGGGCCGGGGCTGCTGACGGCACCAACTTAGAAGGGGGTCTCAGGTGGCAGACGGGAAAGGCCGGGAGCCTGGGGTCACCCCTGCGCCAGGGCGAGGGCCGAGTGCGGGCAGCTGCTCGCCGGGCAAGGGGGCACTGAGGGGCAGCAGCCAGATCTCGGGGCCACCACAGCAAACTAGAGGGACGAAGGCACAAGCGGCTGGCAGAGCTCGGACACAGGCCACGGGCATAGGCCGCGACGCCACCAGCGCCTGTGTGGGCGGACTTCTGGCCTCGCGGCACCTCCCTGAGTCCCTCTGAGGTGGCTGGGACAGCACTGGGGGGCACGAGAGAGGGCGGGGTCAGGGGGCTTGCCTAACAGGGGCCCTTTCCCAACGCCCATGAGCCTCGAGCACACCTCATGCTTCTCCCTGTCCCTTCACAGGGTGTTCGAGAACCACCGGGGCTGACGCTTCTCCCGCAGGGCAGCAACTGTCCGCGGCTGCAGAAGCGTCCCCCCGCCGGTCACTCAAGGGAGGGGTCTATGGAGATGGGCCTGGGCACAGCTTCCTCCCGGGAGCTGCCCAGGTGACAAACGCGTGGCTCCTGTGGTCGGCGTAGCAAGCCACTCCAGGGAAATGGCTGTGGCCCCCCAGGCAGGCCTCCGCCGGCCACAGGCCAGGCTGGCTTCCGGCTCTGTCACCACTGGCTGCGTGGCTCACACAAGGCCCCCAGGTCAGGGTGGAGACGAGCAGGTAAGAAGCAAAGTGTCCCTTTCCTCATGTCAGCAGGGGACAGGCCAAGCCACACTCTGGAAGCAGGGCTCCCCCTGGGGAGGCGCAGCTCCCTCTCCCTCGTAGACTCTCTGTGAGGGGGCCCCAAGATCAAAACCCCAAGACACATCACAAGGTGCTGCTAGGAAGGAAATGGTCATTTAAGGGCCGAGTTCCGACTGGTCACTCATCTCCAAGCACTGAAAGACAGGGGAGGGCCTCCCTGGTGGCGCAGTGGCTAAGCCCTGCGCTGTGGAACTGTCAGCAGCGGAGACACAAGTTTGATGCCCGGCCAGGGAGATTCCCACATGGTGCGGCAGACCTCTCCTGCCTCGCCCGCTGCTCCCCTCAGCAGTATATTTCAGTGGATCTGCCTGTGCTGCTCCCCACTCTGTGTCTGGTGAACCCTCTTACCGCCCCACACCTCTGGCCTGTACCCCAGCTTGTATGCATAAATAAATAAATCTTTAAAGCAAATAAAAAAGAAAGACCGAAAGACACAGGGACATGCAGACCAGAGAAGCCGGCCACGGGACGGGGACGTCTGAGGGCAGAGGGTGTGGACAACCCCAGCCCAGCAGAAAGCTCCCCCACTGTGGGGCGGCCAGGCGAGGCTGTGGGAGCCTATGCGCCCACTCCAAACGGGGTGCTGTGCCACCCCAGGAGGAAGCCCGCCCGGGCCCCCAGGCCACCTTGTCCTAGAGGTGCTGGAGGAACTGCCTGTCCCAGGCCCCGCTGGAGGCCAAGAGACGCGCCAGAAACCCAGCTCGAGGGACCACTGGGGGTGTCTGGACAGAGTCCCTAGAGCTGCCCCATTTGGGGACGTGGCCAGCCTCTTCCAGGCTCTCGGGGCTCTCAGCAGGAACCAGGGCCTCACTTCCTACCTTCTGAAAGGGTCTCAGAGGGCGGCAGCAGGGGAAGAGAAGGGCCACTGACGCCTACCCTGTGCTGGGCACTCGGCCATTCACCGCAACAGCCCCACCAGCCGGGACCCCATCCCGGACCCCAGATGTGGAAAAGGAAAGAAGGAGCAGCTCGAGGTTGCCCCGCTCAGGGGGGCAAGGGAATTGCAAGGGTGGCCCCCAGAGCTCCTGCTGCCACACTGCTGCCCTGGGCACCCGGAGCGGGGCCAGGCAGCCTTGACGGGTGTCCAGGATGAGTGGGTATGCACAGGAGCACTGACTAGGGCACAGGAAGGACAGGGTGCCCTGCCAAACCAGCTCCTGGGGCTCAGGGCGAGGCCAACCTCCTTTGCAGCCACACACAATGCAAAGGCCTCCATGGCGGGCTGGGGGTGACTGCTGGGGCGCCAGAATCTTCAAGAAGCCAGCAGCGCTGAGAAGAGGCCAGCCTGGCGGGGGTCCTGAGGAGACGGGCTGACAAGGTAGGCAGGACAGCTGACTCAGAAGGCGGGAGGCGAGCCGGGCTGTGGAGCCGGCCAGCGCCCCAAGGCCGCCGCAGCCTAACGCACCAGAGGCATTTTGTTAGGAAGATTACAGACTGAAACGGGAGCACCGAAAATAATTAATCTACGAGCAGATTTTATTTAAGTGTTGATTCATGACTGTTCCATAAGCCAACAACCCGTCAGAACTATAAATTAACGAGATAAAACGGTGCTGGCCTCCATATTTCAGGCTGGGTATTGACGTTTTCGAATCCACAGATTTTTAACTGTATTGATTGAGGACACCAGGATAAATGGCCTTGGCGCCAAATTCCCATTAACGACAATGGGCGCTGAGTGACTAATTCCCAAAGCACTGCAGTGAGAACGCCCTGCATTGCCTTCTCCTGGCAGGGAGCTCTAATTAGATTGAAATGAAAAAGCCAAATCACCAAGGGTGAAAAAAGGCAGATCAAGTGGAAAGGGAGCTCAGGTTGGGTGACGAGAAAGGACACGATAAGTCAAACCCAGCCGGAGACCCAGGGACGGCACAGGCTCGCCCCAGACTCTGCTGATGAGACCCCAGCACAGCCGGGGCCAGGCAAGGGCACAGGGAGGAGACAGGAGACGCCGGGGGGCCCTGACGGGTTCCACGGCCCGGGAGGACCCGCCCCCAGCTCTGTCTCATCTACAGAGTTACTCGGAGCCCACCTGACCCAGTGGCAGAAAAGCAGGCCGGCCAGGACAGGCCCCCGCCCTCAAGGAGTGCCCACACTGGCCAGAGAGATGGATGCAGGAACCACAAGCCCCCTCAGCAGGGAGGCCCTGTCTAGGGGCTGGAGGACTTGCCGGGGTGAGGCTCACACCCTCTGAACACCCCTGTCGCCCCAGCTCTGGGTCCTGTACATAGTAGGTGCTCAGTAGGTACCCACTGATGCACCTGGGTCTTTCAATGAGGGACCAAGCATTGGGCACCAGTGGGGTTGTGCAGTGGGAAATCACCCCAACTGGGTGGCAAAGCCCCACAGGCAGGCGTTCCACCTTCCCTGTCTCACCCAACACGCTACAACTAGGCAGGGGCCACCAGCCCGCAAGGCCTGTCACTTCCTGCCCCCACTGTCCCCTTGGTCTCTGGTCACGACCAGCCAGGGCAGCTCCCAAGGAGATCTGCCCAAGGCCCAAATCAGCCATGAGTCCCTCCTGCTCCCAAGCCAGTAACAGCCCCGCCACCCCTGCGCTGGAGGCAGGCCCTGATTCTCTACCTGAAAGTCTCAGAAACCCCCTCCACGCATGCCCAGAGGTGCGAGTCTGCTTAACATCTGCTGCCTGGGACGGTGGATGATAAAGGGCCTCTGCTAACCATTACTGTGAGCAAATGAATCTGCATTTGATTAATCCAGCAGAGTCATTTCTTTACTCCAAGGGCGAGTGGCAGGGTTCCCATGGGGGGCAGTGCCGGGGAAAGGCACGATCCACAGACCAGGAGCCACATAAAGCTCAAGCTCCCATTCCTGCCCCCCCACCTCCCCCAGCTCCCTGTACCCACCATCTCCACACCGCCATGTGAGTCACATCCTGCGACAACCCTGTCAGCTGAGAGCCTCCGCCTAAACACAGCCCCTCCGCCCAGATTCTGGCTGCCTAAGCCCGGCCTCAGTCTAGGTCTCACTTCTTCCAGGAAGCCTACCTTGATTTCCCAGGCTCGGTGCTCTTAGATCTTGCCCCATCACTCAGTCTGGAATTCTGTGCATCTGCTGTCCCCAGGTGCATCCCAATAGGCTCTCCAATCCTGCACACGCTCACAGACACGCAGACAGCGGGGCACGGCGGCCGGCAGCAGGTGGGGAGCGGGGCACAGCGGCCGGTGGCAGGCTCATGAGCCGACAGGCCTCTCCATCCTCCAATACCACTCAGAGCTCCTGAGGCTCGGCCAGGGGAGCGGCAAGGCCACCCCTCGGCAGCCCAGGGGGACACTCAAGGCACAAAACGCACCCCATAGTTTGGGAGAGGGCCCTACACGCCACACATCCCCTCCCTGCACTTCCCCCCAGCGCCAGGGAGCTGCCGCGTGGTTGGACCCCAGAGTGATGACTCCTGGGCCCGGCCCGGCCAGCAAAGGCCCTGGAGGCACCAGCCCCGGCCAGGAGATGGAGGCTGCCTGAGGCTCGTGGGACGCCCCAGACTGGCATCAGTTCCGGTCTCTCCCCGGGGGCAGGGGTGCCCCACAGACGGGGGCTCAGGAGGAGCCCAGTGAGAAGCGGCATGACGGGGTCGGGGCAGAGGTCTGAATCCCGGCCGCACCCCCAGCTCTTCTCGCCCGAGACCAGCAGGCTGCCGAGGCCCAGGGGCATGCGCCACTGGGGAGGAAGACCACCTGCCCTCCAAGAGCCCCCCAGGACAGACCCACATGAATCCATCTCACCCAAGCGCCTTTTCAGTGCGGACGTTAAAGCAGAACTCGGTTGAGGACTCTCCTCAGGAGCTGGGATCACTGCTGACGGCCCTTTCGCCATAATGAACTGACAGGAATTCCCAATCGATCGCGGCCAAAGGACGCCGCGACAAGGCTACCTCTATCTCCCATGGCAGAGGCCGATTAAAAAGCCACCTCTTTACCCGGTCCCGCAACTTGGGGCCGGGCCACCTTGGGGCTTCGTCCTCTGGGCAGCTGGCCCACCTCGAAACTCCCAGGCAAATGACTGAGACGCAGCCCGCTCACGAGCCTGTCCTGCAGCCCTGTCTGCGGGGACTGTGACCCCAGAGAGGCCTCCCAACAAGAAAGCCCCCCCAGGGGCCAGCTCTGAGAAGGGAGGCCCTGGCGTCACGACGCAGAGAAACACACCTGTCTCGAGGTCTGTCAGGTGCAGGGTGAAGTCAAAGCCACCGCTGAGAATGCGCCGGCCGCAGGGGGACCAGCGGGCCGCCCGCACCGCCTCGCTGTGCAGGTGGTAGGTCTGCAGGCAGCTCCCCGAGTCCACAGCATTCCACACCTGCAGGGCAAGCACAGCAGACGTCACTGTAGGCCCGAACCCCAGCTCAGGAGGGCCTCGAGGCAAACGGGGTCCCATTCTTGTACCTCAAGACAGCATGGGGATGTTGGAGAGTCCTCAGAGAAATGTAAAACGGGCAAGCTAGGAGGGCCCCTCCCCCACAGCTTTCCCAGGGTTAGGGGAGCCCACAAGGAAGCAGCATTTCAGATGTCACCGGGGAGGATCTCCAGAGGGCATGAGAAAAGTGTTCCCACCACGTCCCACGAGAGAGACGCTGACGAGGGTCACAGAGCCACCACCTCACTCCGTGACTATGACACAGGGTAAAGGGCCCCAAAGGGGCTGAGAGGACACAGGGGGAGCGGAGCACTATTCACACAGCTGGGACGTGAACTGGGGGGCTACTGTAGAGTGTAATCTGGATTTACCTTAAAAAAACTAAAATTGGGGGCCTCCCTGGTGGCAAGGGGTTAAGTCTCAGCACTACGAAGCTATCAGCAGTCACTGCTACACGAGTTCGATCCCCAGCAAAGGAGCTTCCCACATGGCGCAGCAGACCTCTCCTGTCTCCCGCTGCTCCCCTCAGCAGTGTACTTCAGTTGATCTGCCTGTTCTGCTCCCCACTCTGTCTCTGGTGAACCCTCTCACCACCCCACACCTCTGGCCTATACCCCAGCTCTTGTATGCATAAATAAATAAATCTTATAAAAAAAACAACCAAAAATGGAAATGCAGTGGGACCCAGCCATCCCTCTCTTGGGCATCAACACAAAGAGTGTGAAGCCATCAATACAAAAAGAGAGGCGCCGCAGAGTCTGCAGCAGCACCCCGCGCCATGGCCAGCCCAGGGCAGCCTGATGCTCAGCCCCCCACGGGATGGAGAAGGTGCGGCCGCTCGCCCGCGGAGTACTACTCGGCCGTGAGAAAGGCAGAACCCACCATTTAGTGTAAAATGAAGGGTCTGCGGGAATTATGCAGAGTGAAGCAGTTGGAATGATAAAATCAAACACTGGACACTTACACAGCAGACCATCCGATAAGGTAAAACACAAACGTCAGTGGACATGGATAAGCACAGAGGGCTCTGAGGTTGGGGGGGGAAGGGGGGGCCTGAGGGGTGGGGGGTAAGAAAACCCCCATTTCACCACCAGCTCCTGGCACCTGCCCACCTATTACACCAGAGCTCCGGCACAGCCCTCTCCCAGCGGTGGCCCTGAGTACCAAGAAGGTTCTTTCTGGGCCCTGGAGTGGACAGTGCATCAGGCAGGGGTCTTCACGGCCCCAGCTGAAGAGAGAGACCCCAGAGGACCCTGCCTCCGATTACAATCAGACAAGCAACAAGGATCCGCCTGAGGGGCAAGCTGTCCTCTCTGGGAGAGAAGCTCCTGCCCTTTCCATGGGGCGTGCGGCAGGGGCAGAGGCCTGGGCTGCTCTGAGCGCCACTCTGAAGCACGTGCGGAAGCCCCACCCGAGGGCTGGCCGGGCCAGGTGGGCGGGCAGGACTGGCCTCTGCCTGCTCTCCCGGGGCACGGACTTGAGGGCCGGCCCGGGCGGGCACGGTGCCCATGTGGATATTGGACAGAGTTGGGCTCCTACCTTCGGGGCTGCTGCAGAGAGAAAAGGGGGTGCTCTCACCTTCCTCCGGGGTGGCTCAGAGAACTGAAGGTGAGGAGCAGGGAAGGTCCTGGCAGCCCCCACCCCCCTTCCCAGTCAGTGGGCCCCGCTGTTTGCTGTGGCTTTGGAGCAGCCGGGCCTCTGCAGACCTCCATTTCCTCCTCCGCTCAGGGGGGACAGAGCACTGCCCCAGGCAGTGGTGAGTCTTGACAGGAGACTGACCTCGTAGCCCCCAGCTGGCATGGAGCCCTGTGCTCTTGGTACCCCAAATCCCTGTCCCTCCCTCCCTCACTACATCAGGGGGCCCAGGCTTCATTTCCCTAATAAACACTCTCGCACACCCAGCAACCAGATCCTGGAGCAAACCGTCCCCCAAGAAGAAACGCACCCGCAGGGGCTGAAGGCCTTCTAGGCGCCAGGCCAGCTGCTAGGAGTATGTAAATGTCTCCACTTAAGAAGACCAGAGGCTGAGGGCCTCCCCCCGTGGCGCAGGGGTTAAGCGCAGCTCTGTGGAGCTGTGCGCAGCGGGGACAAGAGTTCAACGCCCGGCAGGGGAGATTCCCACATGGTGCGGCAGACCTCTCGCCCGCTGCTCCCCTCAGCAGTGTATTTCTGATCTGCCTAGTCTGTTCCCCACTGTCTCTGGTGAACCTTTTCGCCGCCCCCCGCCTCTGGCCTGTACCCCAGCTTGTATGCATAAATAAATAAATCTTAAAAAAAAAAAAAAAAGACCAGAGGTCGAGAGCCGCCTGGAAGCCTGCTGAGAAAATTCGACTCCTTCCTCCCTTATTAGGGGTCAACAGCTGAGGTCAAACCGAGAAACCAAGAAGCAGCCATGTTTACACTGGGAGACCCGGGCTGAAGCAGCAGAGGAAGCGGCCAGGGGCCTCGAGGCCAAGGGTCCACTGGGAGGCAGAGCACAGGGCAGGGCTGTGTTTCCCCAGCGCCGGGCAAGGGTGACTTACTAGGAAAAAACAAAGTCAAATCAATGAAGCAGAGCTACGGGGTTAAGAGACAGAAAAAAGACGCTGAGTGTATAAGATGCCGCGTGGCCACCGCGGGGTGCCCAAGTCATGACAGTGGGGGCGCCAGTCAGATAGCCCCACCGGAGAGAAGAACAAGCCATGACGAGGGGGGCTCGGTCAGCACCATGGGCGGGTGTGACACGGGGCGCCACAGAGGAGAACCGCAGGGCAGCGTCTCAGAAATGCAACGGTCTCACGGCGGCTCCAGCCACCACTTGCGGGGGTACACCCCCCAAAGGGAAACCAGAGACACCACCGTTCACGGCAGCGCGACTCCCAGTGGCCAAAGGTGAGGCCCAAGTGCGTGTCGGTGGGCGAGCAGGTAAAGGGGGGCCAGCCCACATGACACCTTGCCCACCTCAGAAAGCGATCCCAACAGCCACCCCAGTGTGGACGAACCCCGGGGCATTCCACAGGATGTCCAGTAATGAGCCAGACCCCGAAGGTCAAATACCAAGTGATTCCTCTCACATCAGAACACAGAGAACCAAAGGAGAGGGTAGTAGCCAGGGCTGGGGGGTGGGGCGGGGAGCAGGGCTGTTTCAAGGGGACAGCGGCACAGCTTTCAAAGGCAAAGAGTTCTGGGGATGGAGGTTGGGGGAGCCACACAGCCAGCTAGTGAGCTTGACGCCCCTGAAGTGGTTACAAATGAAAAATTTAGTGTGGGCAAATGTTTCCAGTTAACTCACTCATTTATTCATTCAACAAACACTCCCCGACTACCTGCTACTAGCCAGGTATTTGTTCAGCAGTAAACAAATCAGACAAGACCCTCAGAGAGCCGACATCCTACTGGGGAAGCAGACACCAGGCAAGGCGAGTGGCAGGTCCCAGGTGGCATGTAAGGAACAGGCTGGTCCGCAGGAGAGCCTGGATGGCTGCGGGCCCCAGCAGAGGCCTCGAGGGAAGAGCCTGCGTGCTCCCGGGAGTGCTGCCAAACCGGGGCAAGAAACCTCGGGCACATCAGGGCACATTCGTGCGGGAGAGGGAGGCGCGAGGGGGCAGGGGAGAGTGCAGGGAGAGAGGAGCGGGCTCAGCCCAGCCTGAGGCCTCGGGCAAGAGCCCAGCGTGGACGGCTGCCTTGGGCGAGGCTGGTCCAGGACGACTCCGGGTTGAGTCAGGCGCTAGAGGGAAGGACGACGACGAGGGCAGGGAGGCCAGGAGTGGCTTGCAGGCCAGGGCCACAGCAGGCGCAGCGGCACGTCACAGAGCACCCCACGTGCAAGCTGTGTGGGCTCCCCAAGGCCCCCGCAGACGCGCTGGTGGCGAGGGCAGGGGAGCCCGAGAGCAAACCGGGAGAGGAGGCATCTGACAGGAGAGGCCAGTGAGGAGGGAGAAAAGGGGAGAGGGATGTCCTGGGGGCCGGGGGGACGGGGTGCCCACCGCGCCCGCCGCTGGCGGAGCAGAGGAGAGCCGGGCCGGGCCGGGGCTACCCAGCTGAACGTGGGCACGCGGGCGGCGAGCGTCCGCTCCCCACATGTCGGCGTGCATTTAAAACACTCCACGGCTTTGAATAAAAATGTTGAAGAGAGAAGAGGGAGAGAAGGGGGAATGTGGAAGGAGAGGGAACCGGAAGTGGGGAGGGCGAGAGAAAAGACAGCAAAGGGGATGGGGAGGAAGAAGAGGAGGAGGGAGAGGAAGGAAGGGCTAGAGGAGGGGAGGGGAGAGAAGGGGGAAGGGTGGGGGAGGAGGAAGAAGGAAGAGGAGTAGGAGAAAGGAAGGAGGAGGAGGAGGGAGGAGGAGGAGGGAGGAGGAAGGAGCAAAGAGGAGGAAGGAGGAAAGGAGGAAGGAGAGGAGGAGGGAGGAGGAGGAAGGAGGAAAGGAGGAAGGCGAGCAGAGAAGGATGAATGATGCTGCAGTCAAAGAAGAAACTTGACCTCTGACACCAAGGAGCAAACCAGGAACCTGGCCTGGGGCTCGGGAAGCAGCGACAGAGCCGTGTGTGTGAGGAAATCCATCAACCGCACGCTGCCCGAGAAGCACCCTCCAAAGTGAAAAATGCCAACGGGGCTCTAGGGCTGACAGGCACGAGATAGCGCCAGAATCGATGCAGCCCAGTCAGGCCCTGCTCAGCTCCCGGGCCGAGGGGATAGCGGCGCTGCTAATCGCTCTCCCTAATTGAATTGAATGTTCACTGTCAGGTTTTAAAGATTAATTCCCAAACACCCAGCAGCCTGAAGTGTGTGCCTTTTTTCAATTAAGTAATTAGAGACCCCCATCTGCCTTCTCGGAGTGAAGGAGTTAAGTCTTCCATCAAACGTTCCAGGGCAGCCTGACGTGTTAACTAGAGACGTTCTGTGCGTGCCACAGAAATCGGGTCTGGGGAGACGCGCCGGGCTCCGCTCACCGGCCCATCAGCAGGTGCTCGGCCTCCTGAAATCGGAACGAGACCGACTGCTTTAGCCACAGGGCAGGTTCTTCCTGATGACTTTTGGTCTTTATTATAAAACAATCTCTTCATAAAATTTGAGTTATGCAGTGGTGCAAAAAAGCAAAATCCCACAGGAAATCAACTCGAGATTGCTGTTTTCCTGATAACGCTGGGAAGAGTGTACTTTGCGAAAAACAAGGACAAACCAAATAAAAAAAAAAAAAAAACCCGAAACTCAGAAACAGAGGAAAGTCAGAGTCTTCGATAATCCCACCAGCAGGGCAGAACGGCTGTCACACTTCGGGTGAACGTCTGCTCCCGGGGTGCCCTCCTAGTTCAGCCCCAGCTCCTAGCCTGCTCCCCACCTCTTAGCAGTCCCTGCTGTCCCAGCAAGTCACTCTGGAGCCCACCGTCCAACTCACACACCTCGGGACAAGCCTGGGCAGCCAAGCTCTCGCCAGACCATTGGAGAGGCAAGAAGACTCAGAGAGCGCAGGTTCTCGATAGGGCTGCGCAGACGGGTCTAAAGGGAAGGAAGCGTTCTGGAGCCCTCGGTGGCTTTTTAAGCTTTTAATGGTTTCTTGTAGAGAGGCGACCAGGTACAGGGCAGGTAATGGAGCCGGGGGCCGGAAGGCTGGCAGGTCTCCCAGCCCCTGGCAAATCTTCATGCTTTCTGGGCTCTCTGGCGGTGTCTGGTGGTCTTTCTGCTGCACCCCAAACAGCCCCCTGCTCTATGCTCTGTTCTCTGCTGCTGCTGCCGCTGCTTCCTCTGCTCTGGCCCAGGTGTGCCCACGCACACAGGCCCACACCCTGCTCCAAGTGGCCGCCATCAGGCATGCGCATAGGCCTGCAGAGGTCCACCTATTGAGGGGAGGGCGGAAAACCCTGAGAGTTCTCATTTACCCTACGCCGTCTTCCTGCAAAACGAGGAACCCTCCCGGGTGTGCTCAGGGTTGGACCCGCAAGGAAGCTGCAGCCCCCTGGGCTGTCTCAAGCAGGCTGTGGGGCTGTGGGGCTCCTTTTATTTAGAGCTCTTCTGACGTCCAAGCCAAATGGTTTGTACTTTTTCATGGAAAGAATCTTGCACGTCTTCTGTCAAACTTATCCGTAATTATTTCACCCTTTGATGATACTGTCAATGGTATTAAAATTTTTGAACTTCAGATTCTTCATTTCTAGTATGTCAAATCACAATTTTTGTTCATTGACCTTGAATTCTGCTAAGTGACTGGTTAGTTCTAGAAGTCTTTTGGTAGGTTTAGTAGAATCTGCATAGGTGATCGTGTTGTCTGCAAATAAAGGCAGTTTTACTTGCGCCTTTCCAATCCAGATACCTTTTAATTTCTTTTTCTTGCCTTATTGGGCTGGTTAAACTCTCTAGCACTATGCTGAACATGGAGAGAGCAGACACCCTTGCCTGGCTCCCGATCTCACAGGGAAGCAACCAGTGCCACAGGCTGAACGTGGTGCCAAGCTCACATTTTCATAAATGCCCCTCATCACTTTAAGAAAACTCTTTAATATTTCTAGTTCATTGAAAGGTTTTATTGGGAATGAACACTGGATATTATCAAAGCTCTTTCTGCATCGATTGAGATGATCATTTTTTTTATAGTTCATTAATACACTGCATTGCAAATATTAAACTAACCATGTATTCCTGGCACAGACACTACGTGGTGATGATATATTTTAATTAATAGACAAACAAAAGTTGGGTTAATTTGCTAAAAATTTTTACATCTATGTTTGTAGAAAATATTGGTCTGTCACTCTCTTATTTTATTTGGTTTGCTACTGCAGTAAAGATAACTTCATAGAATGAGCTGAGAAGTGATTCCTCCTCTTTGATTTTCTGAGGACAGCAGCCTTTCCTGAGGACCCCAATTACACTGGGCTAGGGCGCGTCCTCATTTTAATTTGATTATCTCTGTAAAAACTCTCTCTCCAACTAAAGACACATTTCAAATTAGGAGTTCAAAGCACAAGTTCTGAGAGACACAATCTACTCCACAAGAAGCTGGTATTAATTGTTCCTTAAATGCTTGGTAGAATTCACTGGTGGTCATTTGGGCCTACGGTTCTCTTTGTGGAAAGGTTTTTAACTATAAATTCTATTCTTTAATAGACATGGGGCTCTGGGGGTTATGTATTTCTGCATGTGTGCATTTTTATGACTTGGGGTTTTCAAAGGATTTGTCCATATCATCTAAGTTGTCAAATTGATTTGATAAAGTGGATCATAATAGTAACTTAGTATCCTTTTAATATCTGCAGAATTTGCTACTGAATCACTTCTCTCCTTCCTAATATTGATAATTTGTATCTTTTCCCTCTTATTCCTGATGATTCTGGCTAAAGGTTTATCGTTTTCATGGATCGCAAAGAACTAGCTTTTCCTATTTTCTATTCTGATTATTCTGCTTTTACCCTTTTCTCCTTTCCTTAGTTTACTTCAGGTTGGATGTCTCTTCTTTTACATGTGTCTTAAAGTGGAAGCCCAGACCGATGACTTGAAATTTTCTTCTGAAATAATATGGGCAGCATTTACTACAATAAATTATCATCTGAGAACTGCTCTAGCGGTTTCTTGGGTTTTTTTCTTTTAAAGATTTATTTATTTATGCATACAAGAACTGGGGTGTAGGCCAGAGGTGGGGGTGGTGAGAGGATTCACCAGACAGAGTGGGGAGCAGAACAGGAGAATCTACTGAAATCCACTGCTGAGGGGAACAGCGGGGAGACAGGAGAGGTCTGCTGCACCCTGTGGGTCATCCTTGCCCAGGGATTGAATTCATGCTGCAGTGGCTGCAGATAGCTTCACAGTTCTGAGACTTAACCCCTTGCGCCACCAGGGAGGCCCTGTTTCTTGAATTTTCATATGTTGTGCATCTGGCCCAAATTATTTTCTAAAATCCCTATCCGTTTTTTCCTGGACCCATGGATTATCTAGAAATGTGTTGTCAAGTTTCCAAATACTGGGAATTTTCCAGATTATCTTTCTGTTACTGATTTTTTTAAATTTAATCCCATTATCATGAAAGAATGTACTTTGCATGATTTCCAGTCTTTCAAATTTGCTGAAGCTCGCTTTATGGCCTCTGATGTGGTCTTGGCTCAGTAAACACTCCATACACACTTGAAAAGAACTTGTGCCCTACTGCTGTTTGTGGCGTAATCTGTAAACGTCCACTAGCTCAAGTTGGGTGATGTGTTGCTCAAGTCTTCTGTGTTTTTGCTGATTTTCTGTCTACTTAATCTATTGATTATTGAAAAAAAGGATGTGGAAACCTCCAACTATAATTGTGGATTTGATGATTTTTCCAATCAGTTCTATCAGTTTTGCTTCGTGTATTTTAAAGCTTTCTTATTCGGAGTATATTTATGCCCCTAATGTTTATGTACCTAAAGTTATGTCCCTTGATAAAATGGCCCCTTTTTCATGAGGAGAAGACTCTTTTTATCTCTACTATTCTTTGCTCTGGAATCTACTTTGTCTGATATGAATGCAGCCAATCTAGCCCTTTTTGTTCCTCTTAATTTGGTATCTTTTTCTATCCCTTTATATTTAACCTCCTTGTCTTTATATTTAAAGTGGGCTTCTAGACATCCTATAACGGGGCCTTCCCCTTTTGATACAACTTTATAAAAACTTTGTCTTTCAAACTGGTATGTAGAGCATCTCATCCATCACTGATAGTTTAAATCTTGCTATTTGTTTTCTATTAAAACTGCCCTTTATTTTCTTTCCTTCTTTGGGTTGAATATCTTTTGTTCTTTTATTTTACTCTCAATATTAGATTCCGAACCATAAATCTGTTTTGTTTTATTGAGAGCTGCTTGGAGGCTTCCAGTATCCACCTTTAACTTACACAGCCTAACATCAAGCACCATTATGCTGGCATCCTCACAGCCTTCAGCTTTTCCCACGTCAGGCTTCAGGCATTGCTTTCATGCCTTCGGCACCTGCGTGTTGTAAACTCCACAGAACACTGTTGGCGTGTTTCTAGGAAAATTATCAATCACCATTTAAAGGATTGTTTTAATAAGATCGAACAAAAGGTGGTTCCACTTACTCACATCTTTCCCATTTGGGGACTCACCACTCCTAAGCATGATGGAAATGTCCATCTGGTCTCACACCCTTCTGTTGCCAAAGCTTCTTGAACATCTCCCCTAGTGTAAGTCTGGTGGGGAAGAATTACTGCGATTTTTAATTGTCAGAAAGAAGTATTTTGCCTTTCTGGAAAAAAAAATTGCTATTAAATTTTAGGTTGACAGTATTTCCGGTTTTTACATATTTTAGTTATTCCAGTGTCTTCTTGCATTATTTCCAAGAAATATGCTCTTGTTCTTATTTTTGTACCTCTGTATGTAACTAGTTCTCCCCACCTCACCCCCAAGCTAATGTTAGTATTTTTCTCCCCATCGCTGGTTATAAGAAACACCATTGTGACATAGCTTAGTGAGCTGCTTCCTTCCGGACCAGCTTCTTGTGTCTGGAGTTCTTGGAATTCTTCTTGCATCTGGGGTTTCTAATTTTCATCAAATTTGAAAAGCTCTCCACCATTATTTCTTTAAATATTTTTTCTGCTCTCCCCTTTGAAGACTCCAACCGCATGTATACTGGGTGAGTCGGAAGCTGCCCCACAGCTCACGGGTGTTCCGTTCATTCTCGCCAAACCTTTCGCTCTGCATTGTGTTTTGATGGCTGCTATAAGGACGCCTTCAATTTCCTGACTTTTTTTTTTTAAGATTTGTTTATTTAGGGGCCTCCCTGGTGGTACAGTAGGTGAAGGGCAGCACTATGAAGCTATCCAGAGCTACTGCAGCACGAGTTCGATACCCAGCCAGGGAGCTTCCCACATGGCGCAGCAGACCTCTCCTGCCTCACCCGCTGCTCCCCTCAGCAGTGTACTTCAGTTGATCTGCCTGTTCTGCTCCCCACTTTGTCTCTGGTGAATCTTCTCAGCACCCCACACCTCTGGCTTACACCCCAGCTTGTATGCATAAATAAATAAATCTTTAAAATAAAAGGACTCACGAGAGACAGAATGGGGAGCAGAAAGGGGGATCTACTGAAATCCACTGCTGAGGGGAGCAGCGGGGAGACAGGAGAGGTCTGCTGCGCCGTGTGGGTCAGCTCCCTGGCCGGGGATGAACACAGGCCGCAGTGGTGATAGTGCTGAGACTCAATCCCTAGGCCACCAGGGAGACCCTATTTTGTCCAATTTTTTAACTACTTAAGATTGGAGCATAAATTGGCCCTTATCACCCCATCTTGACCAAAAGCATTATTTAGAAGTGTGTGGTTTAACTGTCTGCTGTTTAGTCTTTCTTAGTCAGAATCTTACTATTATTTACAACTACCTTAAGCCCATTGTGGTCAGGGACGAGGCTCTGGATTGCTCTAATCTGTTAAAGGCACTGGGTTTGCTTTACATCCCAGCATATGTCCTGCTTTAGTCAAGTCATTGAATCTGAAAAGCCCGTGTGTCCTGCACTTGTGAAACACAGTGTTCCATAGAAGTCGATTAAGTTAAGGTAGCTAATAGTGTCGGATCTTCCATCTTTACAGATCTACCTACCTGGTTGTTCTATAAATTACTTAGAGAGTGGTGATAAAATCTCACTATGACGAAGGGTTTATTTTCCCTTTAATTCTGTGAGGGAAAAAAAAATGTCCATGTATTCTAAAGCTCTATGCTTAGGTGTATCTATGACTGCTACATCTTCCTGATAAATGGGTCCTTTTATCACTATGAAATGTCCCTCTTATCTCTGATAACACCATTTGTCTTGGCATCTAGTTGATTGGCTCGATACTTTCAGTTTTCTTATGCTTGCTACTTGAAGAGTATCTCTATTCCATCTATTTACTTTCAGCCTATTTGTTTACTTTTTGCTTAATGTGCACCTCTTGTCAGCAGCATATACCTAGCTCAGTCTTGCTTTTGTAACCTTCCTGATAATCTCCTTTAGTTGCAGTGTTTAGCCTATTTAATTCAATACAATTGTTGACAAGAGCAGACTTAACAGCTATCATTTTGCTATTTGTTTTGTTTTATTTCTCACTTCCTCCTTTGCTACCTTCTTTTGTAATAACTATTTTAGAATTCCATTTCATCTGTTGGCTTTTAGCTATACCTCTTTACATTATGTTTAGTGGTTTCTCTGGGGATTACAATACACACCCTTAATATTTCAAAGTCTTCTTATAGTTAATAAAGTGCCAGTTTATGTACAATGTTAGAAGCTGGCCACCATAAAGGTCTTTGCAACCCCTGGCCTTTATTCTATGGTGGTCACATGTTACAAACTCCACAACTCAATTTTTTTTTCCCTCACAGAATATTATCAATATTGCTTTAAACAGTCATAGATAATTTTAAATATTTAATAGGAAAACATCATTTTCTATAATTTCCACTTCTGGTCTCTTCATTCCTTCCCGCGGATCTGAGTTCTTGACCACTATCACATTCTTTCATCCTGAAGGATGTTTCCATGACACACATTTGCCAGCAAAGAATTCTCATTTAGTTTTCATGTATCAGAAAATATCTTTACTTCACCTCCAACCTTAAAGGATAGAGACTCATGAGCTGACATGCTACTTTCGAGCAGCACTTTGAAGACTGTCTTCCACTCTCTCTGGGTTATTATTTCTGACGAATCCACAGCGTCACTCTCCACTGTGATACTCAGTTTTCTCTGCCTGCTTGAAGAATCCATCCTGATATTCGGTTTCCAGAAATTTGACTGAAATCCCCAAGTGTGATTTTTTTCATATGTCCTACATCAGGTTTGCAGGGATTTTTTTCCTCTTGAATTTGTAAAAGTACATATTTCACCAAATTTGGGAGCTTTCAGCATTATTTCTTCAAAATGGTTTTTCTTCCCCATTCTCCTCTCTCATTTCCTCCCAGACTCCAGCTATATATACCTCACATATGTATATATATAATATACCTCACAAATAACTTTGAGTACATCTACCCTGAGTATCTACCCTTTTTTCATCTTTTCTTTTTGTTTTTGGAGCGAATCATTCCTATCACTCTATCTCCAAATTCACTGCCTCTTTCTTCTGGCATCTCCATTCTGCAATGAAGTTCAAATGAATTCTTGACACACTGTATTTTTCCATTCCAGGATTTCCATCTGCCTTCCTCTATAATTTCAATTACTCGGTGGTGGTGTTTTCTTTTTTCACTCATCCTGAGGACACTTTTGTTTGTTTCCTTGAGCACATTTATAATCACTGTTTTAAACTGCACTGTCGCCTGCTAACGGCGACATGCAGACAAGCCCTGTCGATTGTCCTTCTCTTGAATCTGGGCCCCTCTTTCCTTTTTCTTTCTAATTCACGTAATTTTGGCTAGAATACTAAACATCGCAAAAAGGATGTTGTAAGAACTGTGGATTCTGTGTTTCTCTGAAGAATATTGATTTTTCTCTTGTAAATGGGCGGCTCCCTTGGCTCCGCTCGCACGTCAGTCCCGTGTCTCCCTGGCTGGACACAGCAGCAGAAACTTCTACTCCACTCTCTTGGCCTTCACTGAGCTGCTTTGAGGGTTCCCCGGCATGGAGTCACCCAGAGATTCAAGCGGAGTCTGCACGCCCCACTCTGCTCTCCCTTGTGAGGGTCCCTCCTCACGTTCCAGCTGCTATGAGCGCCCCAAATTCTGTCCTCTGGTCTTCGAGGCCATGCCGCTGCAGGTGTTCTACCCAACTCTTAGCTGCTCTGCCTGGCAGGGGTGAGCCCACCCGCAGGCAGGGAAACATAAGAGCAGGAGACACACCGCGGGCCTCTCTCGAGGGTGGGCCCCGGCCCATCACCTGCTGCTGCCACTTGCCAACACCTCCAGTGGCGTTGCTGCTGCTGCGGCCGCACAGAGGTCACCGTGGTCACCTGCAGGAAGGTCAGTCGCACAGGAACAGCTCCTTCACTGCTGGGCCTGAATCTGAGGCCACGCGCGTCTGTTCTGCAGGGATGGAGGGTATCGTCACCCCACCTCCTCATTCCCTCCAGCACACCTGCTGTGCACAGGCTCTGCCACCCCAATTCTTCAGGAAAAATCTCCCCAGCCCCTAGGAGCCCTTATAAAAGGAAGGGGACTGGAGCTTTGTCCTGTGGCGACCGCAGTGCCCCAGAGGTGACAAGGCAGGGGGTCGACAAGTTGGTGTGATCCACTGGGGGCCAGGAATGATGGGGGACATGACCCCACACCCTACCCCCCACCATGCTGGCTCCCTAGAGAGGGCCGGGAGGTGGCAGGGCCCCCCCACACACCACACAGGTGTTTGTGCCATTCCCACCCACGCTCTTGGGGCAGGGCACCCCCCGGCATCTTGTGTGGGGCTCACATTTGCAGAAGCGGTGAGCACTGAAGAGTATTTCCACTTTACACCATCCTCTAAGTGCTCCCTAAAATGTTGCCTGTGCCAAATGACGCAGGTCCCTCCCAGTAAAGGTTGAGGAGAAACTCCATCGGAATCTATAAGTACATGAGCTCTCATTAGACGGAGAATTCCAAGAAATTGTTCTCGCTATTCAATAAGGTCAGAACAAAGGGAAGGAGTTTTAAATGTCAACAGAAGATGTAAAAGGGCAAAGAAGAGTTTTCCTAGAGTAAAAAGGATTAAGAGCAAGACATCTCAGAGGCTGCCGCAGGGGTGCAGGGCTGGGGGGTGCCAGAGGAGCAGCCAGCAGGGTCTCCAGCAGGGAGTGCAGCCCATCCCCGTGGGGAGTGCAGGCCCCTGGGAGGAGCCAGAGCCCCTTCCAGAAGCATCACAGCAACGGATGTTATTCAGAGACAAAACCCACCTCTACCTCCCAGCTCTAGGTACCGCGACTCACGGCCCGGCAGCTCCCGCCTCTGTGCTGCGTGCTGCATAAGGGTCAGCGCAGGCGAGACCGCAACCCTAGCAGGTGGGCATCTACCATCTGCCAGGTGAGGAAACTGAGGCACAGAGCGGCGACCTGGCCGAGGGGCCCCGGGAGAGGAGGAGTGGCCAGGCGGTGAGGAAACTGAGGCACGGAGAGGCGACCTGGCCGAGGGGCCCCCGGAGAGGAGCGGCCAGGTGCACACGGGAGAGAACCCCTCCTGGCCCTGCCCTCCGGGCAGGCAGCCCCAGGCCAGACCCCCTTCCCGGGGAATTGCTGTTCTAGCGCTCCCCATGGAGTCGCTGCCTCCTACCAGGGTCATCCCAAGCCCCAACTCTCGCATGCTCTCCCCACTGCAGCTCCTTTAAAGTCCATCCCAAATGCACCTGCTCTCGCCACCTCTGCTGCCGCACCCCCACCCCGGCACTGCAGCGGGAGCCTCGACCAAGCCAGAGCCCCAGACCCGCTCGGCGCCCCCACGGGCGGAGCAGCCCCTCGAATCCAGAGGCAGCTCACAGCCTCCTCTCCGCCCTCCATGGGTTCCTGTCCCTCCTGGAACGAGTCCCGAGTGGCACCCGTCAGTCTCCAGTGGCCCCAGGTGCCCCTCACGCCTGCCCGAGCCTTCACCTCAGGGCCTGTTCCCTCCAGGCAGCCGCAACGCCAGCTCAGGGTTCTCTGCCACCCCCCCAGAACACCCCCCCCCACTTCAACACCCCTCCCGTCTCTCTCCTTCATCCCAGCTGGCTCTGCTCTTCTTCGGAGCAGCTGTCACTTCCCAACGGAACATACTCATTTTATGTATTTGCTTGTTTGCTGTTTGCTTCTCCCACTAAAAAGGAAGCTCTGTGAGGGCACGGAACTCTTCACGGTGTGCTTTGCTCACTTTGATGCCCCCAGGAACCAGCAAGCACAAGCAGCTCAAGCCATGTCTGCTGGGCAAACGAAGGGTGAATGGGAGGGGTGGGTGGGTGGGCGGGCGGAGCGATGGAGGAACAGTGGCTATCCTAGCTTTGGGCCGTCCCTGGCCTGGACCGCAAATCCCCTTCCGTGACAGCACCCAGCTGTTATCAGGCTGTGGGGTGAAGGGGCGGAGTACAACGCCCTGGACCATGAGAACTCTGCAAGGGGCCGTCAGCACGGCGTGGAGGCCGCTCACGCCTTTCCCAGAGGCCGCGGCCCCTAGCAGCCTGCACGGCCTGAGACTCGCTGGGGCTTTTTGCAGAATAAGGATGCGATTACATCCCCAGGTTCCGAAGGCCGAGGTGTTGGGAGCAGCTCATACATTTCCCAAAGATTTGTTGGGCCTCTGGCCCCCATGGACCCAGATCTACAGGTCTAAGGACTCACAAGAGAAAGAGTGTGGGCCTCCCCGGTGGCGCAGGGTTAAGTCTCAGCACTATGAAGCTATCCACACCCACTGCAGCACGAGTTCGATCCCCGGCCAGGGAGCTGACCCACAGGGCACAGCAGACCTCTCCTGTCTCCCCGCTGCTCCCCTCAGCAGTGGATTTCAGCAGACCCGCCTGTTCTGCTCCCCACTCTGTCTCTGGGGAATCCTCTCACCCATTATACCTCTGACCTACATCCCAGCTCTTGTATGCAAAAATAAATAAATCTAAAACAAACAAACAAAAAACAAACGAGAGAAGTGGTTTTGCGACTGGACGCTGCTCCCAGCAAGCATGTTGTCTGTGATCTCGCAACGCCTGCCCAATGTCCAGTCTCCCCTTTCCTGGTATGAGCACGCCCCAACTTCAGCAGGCCCATCCAGACCCCACTCAGTTTCTGTGGCCTGAAGCTCTGGCTCCAGCTCCACGAAGGCCTCAGGGCCAAACTGGCTGCTGGGAGGCAGCGAGGAGCCAGCGAGGAGCCAGCCTGAGGCTTCGGCAGGCAGTCAAAGGGCGTCCTCTCCGCAGTCGCCAAGGGGGTCCCTGAGGGCGGAAGGGGCTACCAGGGGCAGCATGCCTCTGGGCCCAGGGCACCTGGGAGGAGATAGCCGACAGACAGAGGGGGAGGCCGGGGGTGAGGCCCTAGAGGCAGCCACCCGAAGCTTGTCACCTGATGACCCTGTCACCATGAGCTACTAGGTATTGACGGTTCTGTCACGACCAAGAGTTCTGACACAAAGCCACCCTAGAATTCTGCCTGAAGTCAACGTTCATTTCACTACAGTTAGCTTCCACCGCCGCCATTTTTCTCTCGGGAAACAGGCTTAGCGTTTACCCAGCTCTCTTCTCAGAGCGCCCCGGTCTCCATCGTTTCCAAGCCCCGCCACATCCCAGCAGCTCAGCGGGAGCCCGCCCACCAGCGCCCTGCACACAGCCTCGCCCGACGGGCCGCGAAGCGCATGGAGGCTAGAGGCCGCTTCCGTCCCGGGCCACGGGCCCCCTCCCGGGTGTGTTACCTGGTCACCGACAGCTAAGGGGTTCTGGCCTGCGCCCTACTCTCTTGCCCTGAGACGTATTCCCTCCTCCCAAACCTGGAGGGGGCAGGAGAGGCCTACCCAGCTGGCAGAGGTGATGAAGTCTCACTTCCTAATCACCCAGGCTCCTGAGGCCGACAGGACATCACCTTCACTCCACAGGCAGGGAGATGAGACTAGCGTGGTCAGAGGACTCGGGTCACTCACTGGGCTCACTCAACAGGCATTTCCTCAGGGCCCACTGGGAGCCGAGAACTTTCCAGCACAATGCTAGGGCCCGGGGGCCAAGGCAGCATCAGGGTCCATCGGGCGAGAAAGACGGGGAGCAGCTGCACCCACCTTTGTCCCCAACACAGAGAGCACCGTGGAGGAGGAGGAATCCCAAGCAGGGACTTCACTTCCCTGGGGAGGTGAGGGGGCTCCTGAAGGGGTGAGGTGGGAGGGGATGCGGGAGCGGAGCCCAGACCCTGTGGCTGGGCCGAGCTGTGGGGAAGGGCCTTTCCGGAGGCGCGGAGGCAGCGCAGTTCTCCGCCTTCGGCCACGGCCCTGCTCCACCGGGCCTGAGTATTGGGGTACCCCCTGCACCGCACAGCCGTCACTTCTCCACGTGCCCCACACCAGGTGCCCCACAGCCACAGCGTCTCCACAGCACGCCTCCCGGCGGAGTAATGGGCCCATTTCACGGGAGAAAAGACAGAGGCCCCTGTGCACGGAGGCCGCCTGCCGAGCGAGTCGCCAACGAGGACCCACGGCCCGTGTCCATGCGCGTCTCTCTGGGGAGTCAGCACCCTGGGCAGAGGGAAAGGGGCTGCAAAGGGCCAGCGGGGCCCCCGGACGCCCCTTGTGCACAAGCGCTGGGCACCCGCCAGGCCCACGCGCTGTGCCCTCCTGCCTCGGCTTTTCCTGAGTCCCCACCGACTCTGTAATTTGGCACCCTGCTTTCTTCACTTAACATTTTCCAATGTTCTTAAAAACTTCATTTTCAAAAGTGCAGTTACTCATCAATTCCAGAAGAGCCAAGCAAAGATACAGCAGGGGCCTTGAACTTGACCGTTCTCCCCCGGTGCCAATAGCTACATGCACGCGGCAAGAGGATTTAACAGCCTGATTCAGCGCCGTGGGAAGGGCTAAATTGCCTGGGTCTGGGAAATACATTACCTCAATCTTGCAAATGGTTTTTGAAAATCATTAGGCCACAGAAATGTCATTCTGCAGGCCTGGCTTCTGCTGCCTCCCCCACGCTGCCCAACAGCACCCTGAGTTGGGCACCCACAAACTCAGAGCCCCTGGGAGTGGTGGCAGCTGACTGAGCCCCTCAGCCCAGATTAGCCCAGACCCCGCCTGAAAGCCAAGTCACTGTTCTCTGGGCCTGTCTGATCTGCTCGGTTCAGGGGCAGGAAAAGAGCTCCAGGCTCTGCCCAGCACCACCCCACCCAGAAGCCAGAGCCACACTGCTCTGGCCAGAGAGCCCCCGGGGATGTCCAGCTGGGTGCCTAAGACACAATCGGAGTAGAGTTACGGGTCTTGAGTCAATTTCTCAGAAACAATCGACATCTAATTTCTTCACAAGGACCAGCTGTCGAGGACGCACTAGCCAATCCCAGCAGTTCTGGTTCCCTCAGACGCCCTCGGCACCAAGCTCATCCCAAGCCTGGGGTTCTTTGGGATTGAATATTCGTTGTTCCCTAACAAGCAGTACCTTGAGCTTGTTTGGTGGTATTATAAATGGAGCCCCCCAAATTCTAACAGTCTTGAATGAGGCTGCATAATTACATTACTTCAATGAACACGAGATTATTTTACCTATACCAGTACAGCAAGTGATGCTAAAGGATTAAGCAGTTACATATAATGGGGGAATAGCGGTAAGCATGCGGCGCTCAAGTCAGTGATTCCTGCGGCCACACAACCTGTGAGCCACAGCAGCGGCCTGGCAGGAGCTCAGTCAGAAGCCCTTTCCCTGCTCCCGTGCTGCCCCGCTCACGGCGGGGAACACAGCCCGTGCGGCCTCTATACCTGTGCTGTCCACGGAGTGCCCATCTGTCTGCTAGGCCGTCTGTCCCACCAGAACGCTTGTTTGCATGCTTTCAATAAGGTCCGTGGCTTCCATTTCTTTTTTTTTTTAAAGATGTTTTTACTTATGCATACAAGAGCTGGGATGTAGGCGGGGGGCGGGGGGGGGCTCAGAGGATTCACCAGAGACAGAGCAGGAAGCAGAACAGGCAGATTGAGTGAAATCCACGGCTGAGGGGAGCAGCGGGGAGACAGGAGGGGTCTGCTGCGCCCTGTGGGAAGCTCCCTGGCCGGGGATCGAACTCAGGCCACAGTGGCTTTGGATAGCTTCACAGTGCTGAGACTTAACCCCTGCGCTACCAGGCCCCCCAGCATCCATTTTCTTAACAAAGGAAAACAGCACGAACGCTTAACTTTTAACCTGTTGGTTTTTAAGTGGCTGGTCCTGGGCTTTGCCCAGCGTTGCGAATTGTGCTGTGTGCAGATTCTGTTCATCCACGACCTGTCACGGCCCAGGTGTTGTAGACCCCCGGCGTCCACTGCTCACAAGACTGGCCCGCTTCTGCTCTGGACTCGACCGGCTCAGGGCGCCCTCCGTGCCAGAGAGGAAGGTGGGCCCCAGGCTGGAGTGGCCCAGGGTGGGGGGCCCACCTTAGCAGTAAGACTGAGCTGGAATCACCTTTTCCTTCTCAAGACAGGTGCCCTGTCGCGTCCTCCCCAGGCCCAGGGGAGCAGCCCAAAGGTCAGGATTCTGAGCCCCATGCGGTGGCACAGGCTCCCGGGCGCAGCTCTGGGGCAGGGTGGAGCACGGAGTCTTTCTGTCCCGGTCCTGGTCTCCCAAACAGGCTCCGGGCCTCTTCCTGGGGGAAGCTGGAAGCTCCAGTGACCCAGAGGCTCAGAACAAAGGCGAATGGAAGCTCCTTTGTTTTTATTGAGGCAACACTGGTTGGCAGCACTGTACATGATTTGGAGGTAGGCATGCTACTCATACAACAAAGCCCCCAAAACCCTCCGCCCTGAGTCACAGGGACACCTGTGCTCCCACGGACAACAGCCCAGTCAGGGAAAGCCGAGGCGCTCGGCGACAGCGGCGTGGCCGTGTATGCAGGGTGGGGTGCTGTCAGCTGTGGGGACAGGTGGGCCCCCGCCATTTCTGACAACACATGTGGAACTGGCGCGGCTGACGCAGAGCAAAATAAGTCAGAGGGAGAAAGACAAGTACTGGAAGCTTCCTCTTAATCCGGATCTGAGAAAACTACAACCCAGCTGGTCACAGGCTTCCCTTCGGGCTCAGGCCCCCTTTGGGGCCAGATGCAACGAGGGAATTCTGAATTCTTTTCATCTTTATCACAGTGTGAAAAGTCCTCTTGTTGTGTATAAGCTTTTAAGATAAACTAGTTTTAGATCTCTTCTGGAAGTTGGCATGGCATAAATTATAAATAAAGACCAACAAAGCTAAGGCTCTGAGGCAAAATTTTATTACCATCTTGAAGGAGTTCAGTATCATTTTTCTTCCAGTAAACATGTAAATCCAGTGTCTAAAACAACAGGCTGCTTTACTCTGTGGCTTATTTGCATGATTTTTAATGGCACACGATAATAAAATGTAACTGAATCCTCTAATCCTAAATTCATCCAGACTTTGCTGCAGAGAAATGCATTGATAACAAATTCCAAAGTTTCCCAGGAGAACTCATAGCACAGAACTTCGAGACCCCTGAAGGACAGGACAGGGAGGGAGAAGGCCTGAGGGGACACAGGGTGAGGGCAACAAGCACATCAGGGTCTGGATTCCACAGGGCACCGGGGAACTGCACACCTGAACCCCACACCTGAACCCGAGCCCCACTGCTCCCACTTGACAGGCAGGGCCTGGGCGGGTGGCCATGTCTCTGCGCCTCCATCGGCAGAGCTAAAAGACAGCCCACATCCCACCTCCCTGGGAGGCGGGGAAGCCTCACAGGAGTCGAGGACAAAGAGGAGGCGCTGCCAGGCACCCCGTTTCCCAGCCTTCACCGACTGCCACACGGTGCGGGGCTGTGCGGTGAGGCCGGGCATCTGGGCGCCACCTTCAGGGCACGGCCCGACAAATGAGTCAGCAGCAGGTGTGCGGTGCCACTGTGCCCCCCCAGTTCAGTGCCAGAGGCGCAGGGTCAGCGCAGGCAGGACGGGTCACCCAGAAGCAAAAACACAACATCTGGAAGGCCCGGTGGCCCCAGAGTCAGCGGAATAGGCTGACGCCTGGGCCCCCGTGTCCCGGAAAGGCCGCTGTACTCACCGACATGGTCTGGGCCTCTGCAGCTGCCCAGGCCTGGGCCTCGGTCGGCAGTAAGGCCGTCCTGCCAGGCAGCTGAGGCCCACCTGGCACCGCGCCCTCTCCCAGGCAGCCTCCCTGCCCACAGCTAAACGGAGCGGGCTGGCCTGCAAGCGAAAGAGCGACTGTACTACCCTGAGGCACCAGCCCCGACCCCGCTTTCCCTTGGTTTTCCAGTGTTTCTTCTGAGCTGCAGAAAGCAGCCAGACAGCCCCCCCCC
>PVIJ01008050.1:0-77319 GCA_004024925.1 Scalopus aquaticus | reverse complement strand
GCAGCGGTTGAGCGCTGCGCTGTGGAGCTGTCGGCAGCGGCGACGCGAGTTCGACGCCCAGCCGGGGAGAATCCCACATGGCGCGGCAGACCTCTCCTGCCTCGCCCGCTGCTCCCCTCAGCAGTGTATTTCTGATCTGCCTGTTCTGCTCCCCACTCTGTCTCTGGTGAACCCTCTCGCCGCCCCACGCCTCTGGCCTGTACCCCAGCTTGTATGTATAAATAAATCTTTAAAAAAAAATAAAATAAACTTAGCTTGATTAAAATGAAGTAACATAAAAAATTAAATAAATAAATAAATAAATAAATTACCTTCCCTCCCTGTCATACCTAACTGATTTGTTCTTCTGTCTCAGAAAGGCCTGTCCTGATTCCACGACCTTAGGAACCCCTATACATTCCAAGAGAAAATGGTTGCTCATTGCTCTTTGCTTGATTACTTGATTTATTTTTTCTGACCTTCTAGCATGAGTAAGCATCAAGAGGACATGGGCTTTATCTGTTGATTCTCTGTTGTATCCTTAACAAATACGTTAATGTCCAATATATGAGGGATACTCAATGAGTATTTGTTCAGTGAATTAATTAGAATAGCAATAAAACTGAACTCACCTTCTAGATGTTAGTTGCTCACACTGGTAATATAAAACTAAAAACAAAAACAAAAGCCTGACATATTATCAGAGTTAATTAAAAGACAAGCAGTGGATATTTTCATATTTGCAATTCGAAGTATTTTCCACTAATGGGAAAATTAGCCTCTTTCATGTCACTAAGCAAGTATGTCATTTGTATTAATCAAGACTGTATATACATGAAAGCAGATATTGCTATGAAACAAAAGCCCTAATCTCCAGTGAGTCTGTCTTAAGATCTTTTCCTTCAACTCTTAAAAAGCCCTTTCACTTTTTCCTTTACCCTGATCACACTTAAAACATGACAATCAATCTTGCTCTATCTTGTACTTGAAGCAGAAAGACTTCACTGCTCTTTGAAATCAGTCATCCTTTGAGATTCCCCCTCAACACTACTGCTCTTGCCTTGAGAATGGCCTTCAGAATCCTTATTCCTTTGTTAGTGCTAATTCCTTGTATGATGTGATTTTTCTTAATACCAGCTAGGATTGTAGCCTGGGTACTTTAGCATTCTGAAATTAAAATTGTGCCTAGGGGAGGTTTATTTTCTCAATAGACATCTTTCTCTACACTGGAAATACTTTTTTCTTTGAAAAATTAGTATATGACCTTATAAAGACTCAAAGTCAACATCAAAATGCTAATTGCATAGATATTTCTCTGAGGAAATTGAGAAAATGATCAAATGTAATTAAGGTAAGGATGTTAGTGATTCCAAAATTATGGATTACTGTGAATACTATTTGTAAATACAACAATAATTTGAAATGTACAATACATATATATATATAATTTATATATGTATATATCAGAATATTACCAGTTCCAGGTTTGTAAACACAACCTTACACACATAAAATGATAATCTCATTATATTCTTTTAATAGTTTAAACTTATTTTCTCTCTATTTCACATATGCATGTATGTACATTACTGTATTATTATGGATCTTTGTAATTGTGCCATCATGCCATCAAACACAGTGTAATAGATTGTTATTCATTCTCCATTACTGATAACTTCTCTCATAATAAGGTTGCTATTCATCATTTCCTTACTTTTGTTCACTTCTGTTTTTTTAAAGGAACTGTGTAATATTCTTAGAATTAGTGGGGATTCAGGGAGATTCTTGTCTAGGCAATGAGAACCAGAGTGATAGAAATATCTAAAATAAGTTTAGCATTAGAGCCTGACGCAGTCTTTTCTGAACAGTCTGCTGGATTTTGAGAGGGAAAGAATATTTTAGATCTTACACTGTCTTTAGAAAGAAGACAACTGTTGCCGCCATCCTTCTGCCACTTCAATGGCCATCCTTCTGCCATTCAATGTCTTCTGACCATAGGAAAAAAACTGATTTTCAGTTTGGTGGGTCACTGAGTCACTTTTGTAGCTCGCTGGCATAATTTGGTGTTAAGCAGATCGTAGATCTCACCTGAGTGCCTCCTGTTTCACAAGGCAGGTGGTTATCAGTCCTGTCACTTTGACACTGGCCTCTCAATAATGTCAAGGTGGGCTGCTCTTTAAAGACCATCCTGGAAATGCTCCTCCTCCTCCATTCTTTCCCAGCTTCTCTGCCTAAGGTGGAGGGCCTGGAAGGCTCCAATGGCCATCCTCACTAGAGAGGGAAGAGGAAACAAGAGTCCTCACTGGGCAAAGTCAGGTTTTCAAATGCAGCTTTAACTCGAGAGCTTTCTAGAAGGTCTACTGTTCAGACAGATATGCACTGGTACTTACTATGCCATTTAGTTTTACTCTTTGAACATACAACCCCTTCGTTAGGAAATCTTAGAGAAAAAGGAAGGATGAATGGCAGGATTTAGGGACATAGCGCCTGCACCTATTTATTCTCAGAAAAAGTGAAATTCACAGTACACACTAGGGAATGACTGCAGGCCCACGGGTTCCCTTCATACGTAATGCAGATCAATTGATAACAATTCCACATTCTGCACCATTAGGCCGGAAATTGTCTCCATCCCACTTGGCTCAGAAACTGGGGAACCATGAATATCCAGGTTACAGTTTAGGGGCTATAGCCTAAATGAGCTGAAGAAAAATAATAATGATAATAATACAATATATTGAACAATTTCTAGGTGAAAAGCTTCTTTTACACTATTCTTTAAATGTGTCTATTTAAAGAGAGATAGCAATTATTATTCTATTTTCTGCATGAAAAAAATTGCCTCAGGGAAATCAAGTTGTCCAAAATCAAATTCAAAACTCATGTCCTTAACTACTACACAATTTTCCCTCTCAATTAGATATTCCCTTAGAAGATACACACTAACTTCTCCAACAGAGCTGACACGTGGAATTCTTACATGAGATGCATTTGTCTGGCTTCGGGCTTCTGGCTTCCTCCCCTACCACTCCTCAAAAAATAAAATAAAAAACAGCTCGGGGGAAAAACAATGTAAAACTTTTCAATCATGTTTATCTCAAGGTGAGTGACTGTAACAGACCTTTTCTATAGAATAGATGAAAAAGAGGTGAAATAGAAAGCATAACATAAATGAGGACATAATTGTTACAGAAAAAAGTTTTCCTGAATCTCCACTAATTCTAAAATATCTTTACCCTCAGCTTTAGAGAAAATATACGGGATTATTTAGCTATACTTGTTATTTAGATATTTATTCACAATTTCCCTAGAGACACACACTGAGTATTCACAATTTTGCCTATGCTAACTTTGCCTATAGAGACACGCCTATAAATTAACAGGTACACCTCTGTGAGGGGGAGGTGTCATTTCCTTGTCCCCATTTACATGTAGCTGCCTTGGATTACAAGTCCCATGATGCCCTGAACCAGATTTCCTGAATGGGGGTCAGCTGGAAAGGACCAGGAGGGTATATAAAGGGAGGAGGAACAAAAGGAAGATGGAAATGGAAAGAGACTCTCAATCCCTGAGTATGCAATGGTTTATACTCCCCTCTTACTCCACTAGTAAGAAAGATGCCCCAGCTTCATTTACATCTTGCCTCTAAGATACTTCATTCACTACCTGAGTTACCAGCAATAAGAATCCTGGTAGAAGTACTTTGAATGATTTCTTAACATAAGATAGCAGTTCTGTTGATGGAGAAAAACTTCCAGGGTGCATCTGTGTAATATAGTAAGTGTCTTGCTTGGAATTATAATATGCTTAGTGGAAACTGTACAAAGCTCATACGCATCCTTTTTAGCTACAACATTCTTTTTTCCCTCATCCATCCACATAGTGCCTGTGTTATTTCAGATGAAACAATGAATACTCAATAAATGCCGTATTTGAGAGTCTTTCATTATCTCTATTGAATGAGCATGAGATTGAGACTGCATCATAAAAGATACATGGGTTACTGGCAAAAGAAAGTCAAAAACTTTGTCCCTGCTAATCTCCATTATAGAGTATTTGAATAATGATTTTTTTAAGTATCACCAATAATAATCTCTACCATTCTGTGGTAAAGAAAAATACTCAAATACTCAAAATTTCACCAGCATCTTACCCTCCCTTTGTTTTCAGATTCAAAAATAAATACCTGTGAATACCTGCATAAAAAGTAAACCTAAAATAACCTTTTATATTTTCTCTATATTTGAGGATAAAGATATAGAAGTCTTACACTGTCTTTATAAAGATATGGTTTTACCCTGTCTTTACCCTCAGATTTGGTTTTAAAATCACAGAGTTTCAGAAACATGTTTACTTCTTGTCCTATGATTCTACCACTGTACTAAGTACCACTGTACTACATTGTACTACATTGTCTCCCTCTAAAAATGGATGATGTGTATCACCTGTATCAAGGTTGGGCTGAATACTATTATGAATTAGTAAAGATTACTTTCAATTCACCCTTATTCTTTATTTGTTGATCTTTCCTCATTGTCAAATTCTGCCTACCCCTTGGAATTTTGCACTTATGTTGGCTCTTGCAGAGTAGTGTCCAATGCAAAGAGCTTCCCTGCTTTCTACCCTATGTCCCAGAAATTCTTCTCTTAATTTTACTCCCCCCGCCAATGCCATTCAGACTGGTAGAGGACATCAACTCCAAGAACTTAGACACACTAAGTCCTCAAGTTTTGGGTGGAATGGACTTAAATTAGCCCCATTGTCCTGGAACAGACTGCTATATTTCGAGAAAATTATGAAAACAAATATAAGCTGTTTTGATGTGGCTTACTATTATGTTGCTCTTCTTTTTCCCTACTCTCTGACATTATCGATTTACAACATGAATTTTCAACAAAGGTTGCTTATTCTAACAGTATTTCTCACCTGAATTATTTCAGAAACCCTTGGGCCAAATATGAAGTTCAATAACATTTTCTTCTCTCAACTGCATGTTTACCCCCCAAAAAAAAAATAACTATCCCCATCTCTTTAGATTCAGTGGCTCCGCCATTCTTGGGATCACCATTGAATTCAGTGGGGATATTTAATACCTCCATCCAAAAGTGACTTGAAGCAGAGTGACAGGTTAATAGCACTTCAACAGGTTGGGGTAAAAAAATAGTACTGCAAAGAAGGGTTTCCTTTGGACATGACCACTTTATTTCCACAACTTCCAAATTTATGACAACAGAACCACCGGATTAAATCTTATCTGTGGAGGGTTATTTAAAAATATGGAAATATGCACAAATGAAAGAGGACTGCTGGAGTGGAAGAGTACATAGATTAGAGAGGAGGGGGGGAGGAAATCAACCCTATTGAGCATTTACTCTGTGTCAAGCAATTATATATATTAATTCTCATAAAGTCCAAAAAAAACACTATTAATATCCTTATTAAGTAGGTAAATTTATTTAACATAGAGAAGGTATCCCCCCAAGTATTAAAAACAGTTCGTTAATGTATATATTTTAAATTTGAACAAGCTTGTTAAACAGGTGCACTCTATGTACCTCATAAATTATGATGATCCAGAGCCTCTCATCCTTCCACCATCATCATCTAAATATGTAAATGGTGCTCTGTGTGTGATACTAGTAAATAGGGACAAAACCATGTGGGACTCTTTATGTCCTACATACTAGGCCACTGGTACCATTTTTATTAGAAAATATATTTATTTCTTCAATGTCTAATGCACTAAAATGGGATGAAAGATAAAGATACATGAAATATTGTATTGGGATCTAGTCAGATTCCTGAATAAAGCAAATGCCTGAATGGATCCCAGGAAAATAGAGCAATCATCAAAAACTTGAAAGAATTTTTCAGATCTTAAAGGATGTGCACATGAATTAACTTCATGGAAATTTTGCCACCATCCGAGCATCTATTCTAACACCAGTAATCTGATGACCCAAAAAGTGAAACGATTTGCTTAATGTATGATGGTTATCTAGCATACACATATATTTTTCAAAGCAGACTTCCCTGGGACGTCAGGGTGCCCTTCGATAATTGCAGGACCACCTCTGTAACTATCATTATGAAGATTGATTATTTTTTCTTAACACTGATGGGTCTGGCACAGTACCAGGCATAAAGAATATGTGCTCAGGACTCAAGAGACACACAATCTAAATTAGGAAGACAAATCGATGTTTTAAGAGCTCAAAGGATGATTAGAACCTTGAAGTATAAGTCACCATGTTCACATTTATAAAAAATGTTTGTCTCCTCTTTCATTGCCTTAACAGCTCATAAATACCACCGATGTGGGAAGGATGACAATAAGAGTATTTGTGAAACTGCATGCAATTGCTTGAGAATATTATTCATTTTAGTGAGTTCATTACTGGACAGCTGTTTATAAATTTAGAAGCAGATTGGTCCATGGATGAATGAATTTTGGTTGAAAAAACAGGAACATGAGGGGCCTTTGAGGTCCTTGCTGATAAAATTCATACTAACCAGTGTTCCAGAGTTTCCCATAGGGAGTAGTTGGGTTTTCCACACCAGTTGATTAGTGATAAATATTGTCTGAATTATCCTGACAATGTAGAGGATATAAAACATATCTTTAGGGACACTCAATGTCTCAGAGTCCATATGGAACCAGAAATAAAAAAGTTTTTAGACTTTAGTGTTGAAATGCAGTACATTTTAAAATTCCCGCAAGCTATTGTCTACTTGTCATCAAACAGGTTATATTCATCTAACTCATGTTAGTGCCCCAAAAATTTCCCAGAAATACCATTTTTTAAAAAATTGTTAAAAGTAGTAATAATGAGAACTGATCTCAAACCTAGCTCTGCCTCTTCTGCATATGACTTGGGTAAGTTACTAAATTTGATGAGACTCACTGTCCTATATTACAGGGAATAGGAATGGTAACATAAAAACTTTAGTTATTTTAGGATAGAATGATTTTATTTTTATCTTAAAAAGCTAGCATAATTCTTGGAACAACATATTGTTCAAAAAATATTAGAATTAGTTATTATTGTTGTTATGGTTCTCTTTTATATACCTAATCAGTTCAGTAGTACTCTACCACAGAGAGTTAAAGTTGTGATTCTTTTGAATGTTCCATAAAGAAAAGAATGCTTGCTTTGAAATTAGACAGACATAAGTCTGGACATTGTATTAATTTTTCAAGTGGTTTAAATTTACTGGATCTCCATTTTCTCATTGGAATATAGGGAATAATCAGAGGACGATTATAAAAATATAAAATATACATGGGAGCTAAGGGCCTGGAATGTCATAGGTATCCAAAAAAAGGTCACCTTGTGTGTGTGCGTGCGTGTGTGTGTGTGTGTGTGTGTGTGTGTGCTAATAGATCACATTTCATTGTAATTTATTGTTTAGTGCTCTATTTCATTCATGCCACTCTAAGTACTTGGAGACTATTGATTTTTCATGTCCATTTATCCCAATGTCTGAGTAGTAAATGGTTATTAATTTTGCTGACTGGATGACTGTATATTTTTTATTCCTAAAAACAACCATGAGGAAGAGCTTTTGGAATTATCATAAAGATTGATGAACTATATGATGTTTGCATTTTAGTTCATAAGAAGACACTCCTTATGTACATGAAATATTTAAGAATTACTTCAATGAAAGAAAGAATAGTGAATAGAAACAAACAAATATGTGTAGATCCCTGGTTAATCATTAGTTCATTCATCATTAGTTTTAAAATGTCTCAAATAAGACCTTAGGGATTTAATGGTGAGCAAAAGAGTATTGGCCTCTATCCTTACGGCGCTACATAACAGTGGAGAAGACAGACACTAGTCAAATGATTGACAAAATTGTAGCTATGAAAATTGTTATGAACAATAAGATCAGAATGCCATGGAACATATGCAAAAGAATGTCACATGGTTTTTTTTTCTTTTATCTCAAAGTTTGAACTGAAGTTTCTCAGCTGATGATTAGATAGAAGATAAGTGATCATACTTCTAAGCAGCATTCCCTAAAAGGTAGCCCTTAAGTCTCTATCAATCCTAACCACTTACCTCCAAGTCATATGAGAGGCTAGAAAATTATTCTAAAAGAAGATTGAAAAAAATTTCTTTTCACGGAATTTACAGATTAAAATTGCTATGGCATCTTCTCATTATCATTCCTTGACAAACTCAAATTAAATAATGCGTCCGATGGTGGATTGGGTTTTCTGCATTAAGAGACGTGAACCTCAATCTAGGCCTGAGCACTAGGATACAGAAACATGTGGACTCACTCCATACACTTAGAAGAAGAAAGCACTAGAGAGCTCTGCCTGAATCCCCAAGAGTTTCAGGGCTTACATGAAGCAGTCACAGGTGACTGAGTCTTGACAACAGAGCACTAGAGATGGAAGGATGGAGCAGAAGTAGGAGTGAGCTGAACTGCTACCAACAGCTGGATACAGGCTCCTGTGGATCAAGTAGATATTTATAGCTCTTGGGAGGATCTCTGTGATGGTTAATTTTATGTGTCAATTTAACTAGATCATGAGGTATCCAGATATTTTACTCAACATTGTCTGAGCATGTCTGTGAGGGTGTTTCCAGATGACATTAGCATTTGAATCACCAGGTGGTGTAAAGCAGATGGTCCTCCCCAATGTGGGTGAACGTCATTCAATTTGGTGAAGGACTGAACAGAACATAAAACAAGGAAGGGAGAATTTGATCATTATTCCTTCCTGATTGAGCTTGGACATTGGTCTTCTCTCTTATACTCAGAAAACTTACCGTCAATTCCCTTGGTCCTCAGAACTGCAGGCTCAAATTAAGCTAAACCATCAGCTCTCCTGGGTCCCATTTGAAGATAACAGATACAACATATTGGAGGACTTCCCAACTTCCATAATAGTGTGAACCAATCTTCATAATCTCTCTCTCTCCCTCCCACCCTCCCCCCACCACCCAACTCCATTGGTTCTTCAGTTGATACTGTTTCTCCAGAGCACCGTGACTAGTAGAATCTCACTCCAGACAGTGTCCAGCCAGAAAGAAGCGAGCTATAGAGGAGTTGAGGGTTTGTCGAGGGGGACATATGGAAAAGGAATTGTTTATATAGGACACCAAGAGATCTATATAGGATACCAAAGAACTCATAAGAGAACAATTAGGATGCACAGAAAGGAAGTGTTGTATCAACAGTGTGAATTTGAGGGCAGTGATAGGGAACTAAACAAATAAAAAACATCTGTATTATTTAAGGCAAGTCACACAATCTTCTCCATCTGCAGTTATCCTTCCTTTCCTGGGCCAAAAATTGTTTTGCTTCTTAGAATAGAAGGCTAGTTAGACAAGATATAGGTTAAATAGAATAGAGCATCTAGTGTAGATGAAGTACAAAAACAATGGAGTTGGAGGAAAAACTAAAAATTGGGTCAGAGAGGAGAATGAGTCATTTCTTATTTGAAAGTATGTCAGAGTGGGATAAAAACAAGATCCAGAGTTAGAAAAAGAATGGCTAGTCAAAATGAGGAGGTCGGTTCTATCAAATGTTTTAAAGAAAATTATCCACACTGTCCCAAATTCCTAAAAAAATGAAGAACTGATTATTGATACACTTAAAAAAATATGCTAGGCCCTTTATTTGAAAATTGAATTTAAAAACTTACCTTTTAAAACATAAGTGACAATTTGCAAAGTATATCCTCCTAATTTACTCATTAAATATGGAATGACCAAGGAGAGCCTAGTGGAGGGCAATCCTTGATTGTCTGGGATAAACAGGAGCTCTGGAGAATGTAGGCGTCAAGGACTCATCTCCAGAGGGAGGGGTCAAGTGGAGTTCCTCTGGACGGCTCTCTCCACCTTGGGAGAGAGGTCCTGCATGAAGTATATCTTAAAGAGGGCTGAATTCTACTCTTGGCGTTTGTCCCACTTTAGGAATTCACTAAGTTCATTGCCCTCTTCACACAAAATGGCTTCATGTTAGAGGTTTCATGAGTCAGTGTGATTTCTGAGTGGCCCTGTTTCATGTCTCCAGTCGCTCCTTTCAGTTCAGTATCTTGGGTGATTTCCCAAGATATGGTATATAAGTTGTGTTAGTTTCTTATACCAATTTACTCATTGATTAGCTCTTTCACAGGTAAGGAAATGAGAAACCATTATAGGCATATATAAAAGCTGACAACTAGCTTACTTGGACAGAATTTTAACAGCAATCAGCTTTCCTTCTAACATACAGGAAGTTGTAGCATATATTTAAGAAATATAAACTGTTTTCAGCATATATATAGCATGTCACATTGTTCAGTTGCAACCTCCTGTATCATGGAAGCTAATCACATCCTCCTTGCATTTTATACAGTTTTTCTCATTAACTTCACATACTGTATTTCCACAGCATATCTTTAAGATATATGCATCATTTTGTCTATTTTTCACAAGGATTGTGGCCATGAGATATCTATATTTTAAATTCTGCCCTCTTCCATCCTCCCAACAATAAGGCCTCACTCCTACTTTCCAGAAGTGTTTCTGTTCTCATAGTTACTGCCATCAGCAGTAACTCCTCCTTCCTGGTCTACCCCTGAAAACTTCCTCTTTAATCACTTTTCCTCATGTCTGTGTCCTTGGGCAGCTCTGGTAAGTCCTCAAACTTTTACACTGCATTTATTTTCTTATCTAGGAGGAAATTTGAAAGCAAAGAGTGACATGTGATTAATCACATGCAAATTCATGCATGTCTTTTCTTTTCCCCAAAGCTTTCTTTCATGGAGCAAACACAGATTTTTAAATTGAAGACACAGTAGCAGCTTAAGCATCATTATTCCTTTATTTCAAAAAGAATGTGTTGATTGAGCATAGGCTATGCTCAGTATAGTAGCATGAAGAGATAGAGACTAAACATATAAGAAATAATAATTACATACAGTAATTTACCATACGAGGCACAGATAAGAGTATATCACAAGTACACCACAAACAAAATAGAAACTATTGACACTCTGATTAATGAACTGAAGTTTAGGAATAAAGGTACAAAAAAATAGCTAACTTCCTTGCAAACCATTATACCCATATAAGGGTATTATACCCGTATAAGAGTATCAATGCCACAGGCTTAAACACAAAATTTATTTTTTCACATTGTGGAGCTTCGAAGAGCAAGATCAGGGTGCCATCAAGATTAGTTTTTGGTGAAGTCTCTCTCCTAGCTTATAGAAGTCCACTTTTTCACATGTCCTCACATTTTTTTTCTCTCTTCTTCACCCTTATAACATCATTTAATCTTAATTACCTCCTTAAAGGCACTATCTTCAAATGCAGTCACACTGGAGGTTCAAGAGTTAATTTAAAAAAAAAAAGAGTTAATTTAACATGTGCTGGGGGAGGGTACTTCAGTCCATACAAAGGGTAACAATGTGCTTACAAGAATCCTCATGTAATTTGTGAGTAATCAATCATGTTCATGTTTGAGAAGTTCTAACTCACTGAAGTGACTCCAAGGACATCTTGAGATACCTTAGCATTCTCTTAAAAACTTCTTGGCACAAATATTTCACATCTATGGTTTCACTCATAGGCAGAAGATAAATAAAGCCAAAAAGTGAACCAAATTCAACAGAAATAACTCTTAGACTCTGAGAAAAATGCAGAAAATATTTTTAGAAAATATTTGATTAGAAATACTTGATTTAGAAAATATTTTATTTAGAAAATATAGAAAAATATTATTTGCCAAAGGGGAAGGGGGTGGGGTGAGAGGAATGGGGGAGGGGTCAATTTGGTAGTTTCAGTGACACTAGAATTCAGGGGGAGGGGGTGGTGTGAAGCTGTACTCCCAAGCCTACATAGTATTGTAAACCAGTGGTAAATGTTTTTAAATTTTAAAATCAAACAAGATTAAAAAGTGGGGAAGCTGATAAATGTCTTGGCAGGTCAGTTCCATGTCAGAACTCAGCCACTGTGAAAGGGGTAGGGGAGGGAACTGTAGCACAGAAACAGGGTGGCTCACCTTCTTTCTATATCCTCGCCTAAATAAAGAATGGAGAAAATGCTTCTGAATGAAGCATTGCAATGGACGGTGACTATAAAATATAAAGTTAAATCTAAGCCATTGTATTAACCAAGAGGTTTCGAAATCGCATGGCTAAAAAAAATATAGGAGTTTATTTCTTTCTTACAAAACTGCCTAGCCCAAATTTGAAAAACAATAGCCCATGGACCACACCTGGTCTCCCAACTATTTTTGTATGATCTCCAAACTAAGGATGATTTTTATATTTCTTAAGCATTGGAGAAAAAAGTCAAAATAAGTGTAATTCATGACACATGAAAAGTTGATGAAATTCAAATTTCAGCACTCACAAATAATATTTTATTTAATCATCACTTGCATATTGCCTGTGGCAGGACTGAGTATTGTGATAGAGACTGAGTGGCACATGAAACCTAAAATATTTACCCTCTGGCCCTGATCATTGGTCTCCTCCATTCACGTGGCAGAGTAGCACTAGACCCTGAGGTCATCTGTAGCTGCTCAGGGCAACACACCAACTTAAGCACAGGGCCCAGGTTGCTCTGGCCATCGGGCTTCCAGCTGGTAGGAAGTGGAACATGGCACAATTATTTATATTTATTTATTGCCAAGAACTTCACTTCATGTTCTCTCCTAGCTGCAAGGGACAGAGACCAGTGTGGTCTCCAATGAGAGGCTACGTGCCCAGCTTTTCCGGTAGAAGATAAAGCTAAACTGCAGGTCTTCATACTAACTAGTGCATCCTATGCTTGTTCTGACCCTGAACTTCTGCCTTCTACACTGGATATCATTCTCACAAGGATGGGATGAAAAGAGGCATATAATTTAAAATATAAACTGTATATAACTTGGTTGTCTTCAAACATTACTGTATCTTTCTTTAAAATACTGGTAAGAGGTAAGCTGAGAGCAATATATTTTATAATCTGCATTCATTGGCTTAGACACTTGTTCTAAAATGACCTTTTCTTTGTTTTGATACTATTAACTGATACTAAGAACTTTCTTCACTCCCTTAACTGCCTCTATGCAACTCTTCAATACCTGCTCATTCTATAGAGAAACACAAAAGTTATTAGAGCAAAACTATTTTAATGAGTTTAACCCTGCAGAAGTATGTAGGATAAGAACGAGGTTCACTCTCTATGTTCTACCTCCAGGACTGACTTTAGGTTAAACTAGGCTGGAAATATGAATAATCTCACTTTTTCTTAATAATTCTCATTAGCTATGCCTTACTCAAACACATGTTTAAGTTTGACTTAATGAAGATACTAAATACAATAGTGCATCAGAGTCAGTTCCCTTGCTACTGATGGAATAAAACCAAAACAAATGAAAGCATGTCTACCTGAAAATAAACCCTATGGCTAGAGTCAAGTCTAAATTACTATTAATTTATATTTTGTGTCAGCTAGATTTGCTCAGAAGGAAAAAAAATGAGTCATTTCCTCTGCATATATGATTCGTTTCCATCTTTTCTTATAATAGGTTAGCATCACTGGATAATTAGGTTAACATCACTAACCCTTTGATATGATTCAGACAGAAGCCCACATCACCTCTCTGCTTTTCATCCCAAAGATCCATAACCAATAGTTTTCAAAAGTGTCAAGATGATAAAAGACAAGGAAATAGGGAGAAAATTTCACAGACTGGAGGAGATTAAGAAAACACAATGGTAAAATGCAATGAGAGATCTTGGACTTGTTTCTAGTATGGAATAAAAAAATTGACAAATTCTGAATAAAGTCAATACTGTAGTTAAAAAAAAAAGAAAAAGTCTAGGATTCTACATCCTTTCATGTAGAAAAGTGAGTATTCACATTGATTGTTTACAGCAACAATGAAAGAATGGTATTTAAATACTCCCTTGCAACTCTAATAAGTAATTAAATGCCCTTACACCAAAAAGAAAAAAAAAAAGCTTCTCTTTGATTAAACTTACCTGAAATGACAAAACCTGGAAAGTAAAGCTAGAATGACAGTACTGTCAAAATGTTAATGCAGGAAGGAATTTAGAGATGATCTAGTCCAGGTGCTGGCCCAGTGCAGCGTGCAGGTGACACCCAGTCTGTCCATTTGTTCCCAGTTTATCGTGGCTCTCTGCATTCCCGATAGAGCTGAAGGGCAGCAACGAAGCCAGGAGCTTATGGTCTGCAAAACTGAAAATATTTACTCCCTGCTCTTTACGGAAAATGTTTGCCAACCACTGATTCAGTCTAACTCCTCTCATTATTAGTATGTAGACACTTAGTTCAGAAGAGATGAAGAAGACAAAGTAAAAAATGGGTCCCACATCTATTGGCTCACAGGCTAGAGGCTCAAAAGTAACTAAAGTGAAGCTCTTTTTCCTCCTAATTCAATGATGATCTAAATTCTTACCTGCTCAGACCAATTACTCTCCACCCTGAAAATGTAGGCCATGCCCCTTTATGATTATGCCACTGCTCATAAGTTCCCTCTGTTTGAAATGTCAATTTTATCTGCCTTTCTGTCTGGAAAACTCCCACTTATTTGTAGGGTCCAAAACAGATGCCATATCATCTTAGTAGCTTTCCTCAATCTCTTTAAGCAGAAATAGTGCCTGTCATTCTTAGTGCAACTTATGTGTATCTTTTTAAAAACAAAATATGTCAAATTAGCACACTCAAAAAAGAATGAGCAATGTCACTGAATTGTGCATCTCTCAGTGGTTCATGGTAAATTTTGTTATATATGTTGTACTTACATATAAGAACATTTTAAAAATAGTAAAGGAAAAAAGAGGATGAAACTTGTTCACTCACTATTCTGGATTTCTGGAATGTATATTGTGGGACCCTATTTTAATAGTAACTGTCGTTAATGTCTATCCTAGTCAGGAACTTTTCTGTTACAATACTGCATCTTAAATATGTTTTATTTAATATTAATTAATTAATATTTATTTAATATTAACTATTTTTTTCTAGTGCATTTATGCATTGTCTACCTGTGTCTGTGTGTATGTACATATATGGGTGGAGAGAGAGATTACATAAAATAATGCTCTGTTCTGGCCTTTGCCACCATCCACTCCTTCAAAAAATAAGTTATTTACAATATCTATTTGTCAAAATTCTACTCTAGATCTTCATCATCTACCATCTTCTGGCACTAATTCCTGTTCACATCCTGTACTAGGTGGATTTGCTCGCTAAAGCATATTTGTTGAGGCCGGAATCACTGGCTTTTACCTGCTGGGAATTTAGGACAATCACAGACTCCTCAGTCTCTCTGTCTACAATGAGAAGTTCAGATTTAAGACAAACAAAAGATTGTTTTTTATTAAGAAAATGAACCCTGGCTATTTCTGTCTTTATTGGTAAATGCACAAGTTTGAGCAAGTACAGAAATATAATTCTTCTACATTTCTGTAAATGTCTCCTGCTGATGAGGTGGGATTTTGTTTGCCTACACTGAAGACATAAAAATCACCTCATCACTGACTGAGAATCCTGACTTCTGTTACTTCCCGTAGTTTCCTTTCATATTCTCTCCTGAAAGCATTAATAGGAGAAAAAGAAAAAGAAAAAAAATGCAAGCAGCCTCTGTAAGTAATGTATGTATATAAATATTCTGAGGCTTTTTCCTGTTGTGTAAATGGTAATATTAGTAATAGTACTAACAATGACCTCACAGGAATTTGGTGAATTATTACAGGAGAGATAGCAAAGGTATTACTGAAAGCTAGTATTTAAAGATGTTAGTTGGTTTCTTCCCATAAGAATATCTAACTTAGGGGCCTCCCTGGTGACTCAAGGGGTTGAGTCTTAGAGCTATGAAGCTATCCACAGCCACTGCAGCAAGAGATACAGAGAGCTAACCCCACATGATGCAACAGACCTCGCCTGTCTCCCCCCACTGCTGCCCTGGGGAGTGTGTTTCAGTCAATCTACCTGTTCTTCTCCCCACTCTGCTGAATCCTCTCACACACACCCCACCCCACACTTCTGACCCACACCCCAACTCTTGTATGCATAAATAAATGATTCTTAAAAAAAAAGAATATCTAACTTATATGTGGTTATACAGAGAAATATTTCTCTGCTATCTGATAGCACAGATGACCATCATATTCTTCAACTGAACCTAACATAGAGTCTCTTCATCTAACTTGGATAAACCACCACTGGCATTGCATAATATAGTAAATTGATGTGCTTAAAATTGAGGTAGCAAGCATTTGTAAGAATAAGAAAAGAAGTTTTTTATCTAGTCTTATGGAAATTATAATACTCTTGGGAAAGGCTTTAAATAGCCTTGAGAATGAAATACTTACACCATTTCTAATAGGATCTAAATACTATTAAATGTGTTAGACTGGTTCAAGAATAATGGTACAAATACATTGTGGAAAAAATATGAGTCTTGTTAATATGCTAATTTCACAGGCATATTTCTACTTGACAGCTGTGGGTATTATTTTAATTAGAGTCATACTTACATTCTAATATAAGAATTACTCCTAAAAGTAGTCCTAATTTCCATCAAGAATAATTTATTATATTCTTTTCACTTTATTCTTAAATCCACACCCATTGCAAATTATCTTGTCTCTTTTAATTAGTAGCCTCAAGCAATCTTCTTGTTTTCCCCTCTTCTCCGCTATTTATATCAATTATCTTTATTTTTTTTAATTTTCCCTTCATTTAAATCTTGATGTGAATCAATTTTAGAATAAAATAATAAGGGAATTTTGCTAGTTTTTAAATAAAAATCTATTCACTATGATTTCCATTTATATCTACATCATGGAGAAGGTCTGCATCTCTCTAAGATACATGGAAAAACAGGGGATAAACAAACCTAAGTCATCAGTGCGTTCCCATTGAAAATGTTTGTTTTATCTCACCACATGGGCCATTGGAATAGTCGAGAAGTTCATCTAAATTACTGTGTATTTTGCAATCTTTTCTGTGCAATTATAAGTGAGGTCAGTGTATCACTGCAGAAGGTAGACATTTTTTTAAAAAATACCCCCTTTTTAAATTATTAGTGATTTTAAGTTAGTAGTGATTACAGTATCAGTATATACTAAATATATACTAAATAAATATATGCCCCAAAATAGTATAAATGATAAACTATTTTAGTGATAATAGTATGAAATATATAGCTTGGCATGTACAAATCTGAGTTTTTACTATAAATTAATGATTGAACAGATAGAATTAAAGGTCTCATGTGCACTGCACAATTCTTCCCTTAATTTTTCTATAAACACATAATATTAATTTAACCTATTAAATTTATTTCTATAACATGGAACAATATTCAGTGCCCCTTGTCTGTTCAACTGGATTCTGAACCAGCTTTTCTAATATTCTGCTTGCTAGTCCTGGATTTTAGTTTATGCCTGAAACTTTTCTGTAGCAGTTTATTCCTGCTTTCTAAGAGTCATTGATTGAGAATTCTCAGTGAATTATAAACAATGCCCCAGCATGATAACTTTTTCCTGCCAACCACTTTATGCAGAGGTCCCCATAACATAAATATTCACATCTTAGTTGAAAGGAAAGGTAGAGCTAAGTCAGTTTTAGGAAGTATACTCATATGTGTGGTTAAAATATAATTGATTCAGCAATTCATGCAATTCATAATAGAAATCTATGTATAATCTCCAAATGATTTGAGACAATTATACCTTTTGCCATATTTCTTTCAAAGAATGTGATACAATAAATGAAACTGCTTTATGTATCACTTTCTTCAATTTTTCCCTGTCTGATCACTTGACATAGTTTATGACTACATCTGTAAAAACTGGACATCAAGGGAAAAAGAAGAAAATGAAAAAGTGGTAATCACCTCTAATGGGAAGGTATTTTTTAATAGAACATTCATGATGAAGAACTGCATGCAGTCAAAAGCTCAATTTCATGAAATAATTTAGTTATGCTATTATTTTTTAATAATCTTTTAACTGTACTAGTCCTATATTCCCATCTCACTTTATTTATAATTTTATTATTAAAATATATTTCCCATGGCCCTTATTACTATTTTTGAGGAGAAGGACATGCTAAATCTGAAGTGGCCAATGGCAGGCTGTGGCTCGGGTCAAGATGTGGACTTCAGGTTACACCTAATCAGGTGGCAAATATGACCCCATCAAATGCTTCAAGATTGTTTTCATAGTTAGAATTTATTTTGAGAATGTATTCCCTCTTTTTCATTAAAATAAAATCCTCAAATAAATAAATGCCAAATGAAAAGCCCAATTTTATAATTTCTGATTAATTAAAAATGACTTCAGAGAAACTGGTACTTTTGATTCCTTGAAAAAGAAGCACAGTAAAATGGTGCAACCTTAAACCGTTTAGATATAGTAACTTTTACTCCATTATTTGTCAAATTAAGGAAAGGATTACCCCAATTTTTTAAATGAGATATTTATTATTTTTTAAAAATTTAATCAGAATCGGATTGCCACCAGCATTCATAAATGATTTTCACAAAAGTCTAAAGAGGAGAAGAGTTACTAATCTCAGTCTTTGTGAGCTGGGGTGTGTGTGTGTGTGTGTGTGTGTGTGTGTGTGTGTGTGTAACTCCCAAGGTGGGTGTCGAGTCACCCAACAGTCAACATTGTTATTAACAAAAAGGCTACATGTTACTGATATTTTCAGCCATTACCAGATTAAAAGGCAATGTAGCTCCAGTCAGAGGACAGATGAAAAGCTCAGAAGGAATTGAAGAGAGTATGATAATTGAGAGGAAATAACTAAATGAGTTTCCATGGAAAAATAGGCGCTTAAGCTTCTGGGAGTCAAAGAGGAGGAGTATGTAATTATCAGAAACCTAGTCCTTCAGCAGCTGGAGAAAAGTGAAAAACAATATGGTCAAATGCAAACTGAGGATTAGAACAGACACAAACTGTATTGGAGTTTTCAATTGTTTTGGCAGAAAAAAAAAAAAGGCCAAAACTGATTGAAGCAAATAGCAAGAGATATATTTCAACTCAGAATAATGAAGTATGTCTTGGTACAGGAGTCTTTCATTTAGAATTAAAAAGGTTTCCACAGATTGAGGAAGAGAAGCTGAAACTCTAAAAGCTAATGATTAATTTCCATTAAAATCACAAGTGAAATTGATAAATTAAGTGCCAAGGATTTGGGAGTTTCCAATCTGCATATTTTCAAATGCAAGATTTACTGATTTATTCACTAAATATCTCTCAAATTTATACTTCTCTACCACTACTCTGATGCAAACCATCATCTTTTCTCACATGGTCAAAGCAAGAATCTCCTAAATGTTACCCCCACACCCACTCTTGCTTTCTTCCACTTTGTTTTCCAGGTGCTCACTACAGAGGGGTATTTTAAAGTGCAAACTGATAGAATTAGAGCTGCTGTGAGTAGGAACACATTGCATTGCCTTCATGTGAATTTTTAAAGAGCACTTTGTCAATACTATTTCTAGCTGTTAAAAATCTTTTCAAAAGATCTTATTAAAAGAAGACATTGTATCCCACTCTACCAGAAAATCACTATAATAAATATAAAAAGATTGGATGTCTAGAATTAGTGGTTACCAGAAAGGAAGGGGGAAGTGAGAAAGCAAATCAGGCAGTAGTTGTCAACCGTATGGTGGATAGAATTGGTCTTTCAGAGGTAAACTTAATGTAATGTGGGCACATGCTTATTTTTAATGATACACACCTGCAATGTATGTAATATCATAATGCAGTGTTACTGCAATTAAAAATAATTAATAGAAAAGGAGAAACAGGGTGTTTATGATGTGACTGAGCCCGCAATTTAGTGTGGTATTATTCACTGCATCGCAGGTACAATTGCAGGGACAACACAAAGCAACCTTGTGTGCAGCTCCCTCTAGGAAAACTATCAGTGACTTCCTCTTTTTACCCCAAGTTAAAGGCTCACAAGCTTAACATGTTTGTAAGGCTTTGGATCTGTTCCCTGCCTGTTGTATTGTGTCTTCCTCAGATGCCTTTTTCCGGCCCCACCTCCTCACTCCTTGTTTTGTTTCTCCCTCTCATCCTTCATTTTCTTAGTGTGAATGTCACTTCCTCTAGGAAGACTTGCTCCATGAGTGGGCAAGGGACACCTGAGGCATCTTGTATCTTAGAGCATCAGTGTTCTATCCAGCACCTCACTGGCTAGGATGAAGACTCCATGAGAGCAGCCTGCTTGTCAAACCTGCTCAGTGCTTCACATTCTTGTATATAACTTAGTTGCTTGATACATACCCACTGGATGTGTAAAGGAAAGTTGAGTATAAGATAAGTATCGGGGCCTCCCTGGTGGCACAAAGGTTACATCTCAGCACTGTGAAGCTATACACAGCCACTGCAGCACAAGTTCGTTCCCCAGCCAGGGAGCCAACCCACATGGCACAGCAGACCTCTGTTGCTTCTCCTGCTGCTCCCCTCAGCAGTGTACTTCAGTGGATCCACTCTGTCTCTGGTGAATCCTCTCACCACCCCATGCTTCTGGCCTAAACCCCAGTTCTTTTATGCATGAATAAATAAATCTTTTTAAAAAAGATATAGTACTATGTAATAAATAGGCAAATATCAAATTATAAATAATATTGCATTATCAGAAATTACTTTAAATGAAAATAAGAGGAAGAAACACCATGAAATTAACATTTGGTAAATTGGAATTGAACTATATGATATGCTTCTTATTCCTGATGATGAATTCTCAATGTATTACCTTCCTTAAATTAAATTCTAGGTCATAAAATAGAAAAATTCTTCTTTGCTTCTCCAGGGTAAATTCTAAGTGCCTCAGAATTGAATTGCTATTTTATTTGTTTTGTTTTCAATGTTTCAATTAAAAGGTTTTGATAGTGTTATAAATAAAATGTTTCCCATGAGTTTTGAAGAGGTACAAATAAACAGGTTGTATAACATACACACACACATACACACACACACATATATATGTATGTCTGTACACACACACACACACACACACACACACATAGTATAGCCTAGTATTTAAGTTTGGAAAAAAGTATTTGTTTCTTCCCTAAAAAGATTTCAAATACTCATAAAATCATATATACGTGTTCATTTTATACTCATGATCAATAGATCAATGTGTTCTACTGACCTGTGCAAATATTTTAACAAAATTAATTTAAAAATAAATGATTTCTTCGCCACACAACTATCAAAACTCTTAGTAAATAATGCATAAATAAAATAGACAGTTACCTACAAGTTGTACTAGGGACCAAAGGGTACACAGAAACACCTTAGCCTAGGACCTGTAGAATATTTCTTTTTTTTTCTTCAGGTTGGAAAAAGACATAATGGCATGGTTTGATACGGAGATGTTAGAAGCAGAAATCTGAAGCTTCAGGCCCACAGCTTTGCCATACAAATGTATAGGCAAAAGTATCTGAAAAGGGGAATAGACTGGGTATCAGGTTCCCTTTAATTATGTCCAAGGTGGGCTTCAATTCCAAACTTTGGCTTAAATTATGTATTGAAGCAAAACTGGTGCATTTGGAAGAAGTTTTGTTTCTAATCTTTTCTAAGTTCCTTTGTAGAGATAAGGACAGTTGACAGTCTTATACTGCCAAAAGTATCTCCGGTGCCAAAGTCATTTTTCCTAAATTAACCAGACACATTTACTGTCTATGCACATTCTTGTCTGAAAATACAGATGGATTAAGAAACACATAGATAGACAGTAAAGTAGATTACAGGACTTCTTGACATCTACACCTGTTGACCACTGTATCACCTGAGTGTTCTGGCAAGGCAGTTGTGCACCTCGTAGCACAACACAAATATGATTCCCTTCGTTAGTTCAAGAGTTCTTCTGACTATTGGACCAACTGATCAGATCCCTTACCAATACCTTTTATCTGGGTTTCTATTGCCTATTCTTCATTCCTCCTTGTCCATCTTTATTCTTGTATGTCCATATAGGTCCTCCTAACTTGGGCCACCTGCCTCAGTTTATACTTACAGATTATCAGTATAGCCTCTGGATTGTATATTCTGGCTAAGTGGAAATCCTCCTGTTGCCTTCAGCTAAACTTGGACATATCTAAACACAGGCTCAGTCCCTCACAGTATGAGCTATTGTACAATCATTAATCCTATTTTCTTCCAATAGAGAGTTTCTGACTTATAGTTCTGTTTTCCTGGTTGGTATCACTCCTTTCCATGTGCGTTTCTCCATTCTTGTTGCATTCTCCATTCAACCCCACCCCATCTCCTTGTCTTTTCATGATATAACTTTAAGTTACTAGACTTTTCTCTCTGCTGACACTTTACTAAGTGCCTTACATTTGTTATCTCATTTAAATCTCAGAGCAGCCATGTTATAGTTACCATTTTTATTAAATTTTTGAAGAAATAGTAAAATAAGGCTTACAATATTTAATGACTTGCCTAATAATAAGGTGTAGAGCTGACACTCAAAACCAGATGTAAGTAACAATAACACCTGCATATTTAAATAAAATGCTTCCTCAGGTGGTAAATTACCAACCTTTGGAAAGATGCCCTATTCTATCCTGAAGAGAACAAAATTGAATCAACCAGGACCTCTGGGTCTTGGAGGTACAGTAGATCAGACACTTAATCAAATACATCTGTACACCCTGGAAGAATCAGGCAAGTTGAAAAATCAGAGAATCAGTCACATCCAGGCAATTGCCCAAGTGGCAAGTGGGTGACATTTCTTAAAATCTTACGGGTTCCAAAGATGGTGGTGGAAGACAATGGGTGCCTTGGTGTGTGTGTGATGTGGTAACATACGTCTGAAAAGGTGGGATCCTGTACTTCTGAATCATATACAGTATTATAAACCAATGTTATCTTAAAAATAAAATACAAATCATTATATTGAAAAAAATTAGTAAAAATAAGGTAACAATACCCTACTTTAAATATACTCAGTGTATGGTCCAAAGATGAGGTTGGGCTGTTTTACTTCTTGTACTACTCGGGAGAAGAAGAAAGGAAAGCCAGCCAGGGTTTACAGGTGTGCAGTAAAAGCCAGGGGGCCCTCCGGAGGTAGAAACATACAAGTACCATTTAATCCCAATTAACAGAGGGGCAGATGTGGTAATTCTCTTAGCACACCTTTCCAAATTCCTCTTCTATCGGCAGCAGATGGCGACTTTCCTTTGCTTAAATACCTTCCATTGAAGAGGAATTCAGTATCTGGTCTACAATTGACTAGAAAAATGTATTAGAATATTCTTAAGTGTAGCTATAACTTTCTTCATTTATCATTATTTTAGAACACATTTTATTTGTGATTACCATTACCCTCAATCTAGACACTATAATTCTTACAATGAAGACTCTATGGCTTTAACGTTTTTAGTAATCACATCAATCTGTCATTTTTTTTTAAGTGTGTTCAACTGACCCCCTCAGATCCTTTCCAGACCCATTCCTGCCATTTAATCTGAAAGCGAGTTTTAATTTAAATAAATACAAAGCTAGATTATCTTGTTAACTTTTCCTTTCTAGGATATGCAACATAACCATCTGTGATGATTACTGCTATGGATTGAAATGTATTCCTTCAAAATTCATATGTTGAAATTCTTAAAATGTGACCTTATTTGAAGTAGTCACTGTGGATCTAATTACTTCAGTTAAGTATAGTGGGCCTGGAATTCATGGTGGTTTTATTTAAAAAAAAAAAAAAGGAAATTTGGGCACAGAATATTTACAGAAAGTATGAAGACGCAGGTGTAGATGGGAGTGGGGCTTCTACACACCAAGGAATGACAAAATGACCAGCAATGACAAAAACTAAGGGAAAGACATGGAACAGCCCCCAGTCAGCATTAACCCACCTTGATATTAACCCACTCATTTTTGTGAGTCAACCCATTTCTGTTATTTAAGTCATGTACTTGGTGGCACTTTCTTCCATCAGCCTTAGAAAATTAATGCAAGTGCTTTTGATTTTGAATCTATCATTTAATCTGAAACATCTAAGAATTTCTACTTAGAGTTCATCCTAGCCATGGATTAAAGGAATAAAACTGAAGTTTTTAAAGTCCCTATCTAGTCATCTATCATCAGCCTGCTCTGCCCTTACTCCATCTTAGCGCACATATTCTTGCCTGTTCTGATGTTGAAATTTTAATACTATTTAAAAGGCCAAGAAATAAAAATAACTGCTTAACCTTGCACTTGGTAAAAGTTTCCAGCCTGGGCTCTTAAGATGCCAGGAGTCCAAAAATTAATGTTTGTGATATTTCAAAAATGTAAGGGTCACATACATGAACCCATGTTAAAAATGCCTAAGCCAATTTAAATAATCGGGTACTTTCCCTGGGCTAAATTTCTACCAACTTTACACCTGTAATGATATAAACATTTTTCGAGAATTAAAAAATTTCCAGGCAAGACATTTTAAAAAACTGCATACTATATGCCATTTAAACCTCATGAATGAATCCCAGAAGGTGATACTATTATTATTCTCTTTTAGGGATGAATTCACTAAGGGTTAGAAAAGTAAATTAAGTATCTTGCCCAAGGTTGCCAAACTAAAAAGTGATGGAATGAAAATTCAACTGTAAATCTGTTTAACTCCAGTACTTCAACTATTAATGTGTGTGTTCTCCTACTAACTCAGAAAGAAAAGACACATTGCTTCATCCACTTAATAGATGCACAATGTTGGGCAAATTAATTTGCCTTCACTTTCTCCTTTATAAAATGAAAACACTAATGACAGCTCCCATCTAAGATTGTTGTATGGAATAAATAAATAATTTGAAGTTAAATATGCAGTGCATGGTGAATAGAAAAGCATTATTTTTGTCAGTAAATGGAGCTGATTCAGTAGATAAAATCTTTCATATTATCAAAAAAATAGTGAAATGGATGAAAAATTTTAGAAAAATACATGTTCTGAATACAGTTTATAAGAAGTAATAATTTAGTTTTCCAACCTTATTTCCCATACTTAGATAAATATACCTCATTGAAAAACACTATGATAAATTTATGTTCGGCAATTAAATACTTACGGAAAAAAGTATACACATGCAAGTATCACACACACACTCATTTGTATAGTTATTCTTTTATAGGTATTATAGATTTTAGAAATTATAAAATTCTTTAAAGGAAAGGTCCTTGGAATTGTGGGATTAAAAGCACTCACAGTGAGGCAGTTAGTGACACAGCATGGTATAATGGTTGACTAGGTACTACAAAATGAATTCAAAAAGACACAGATTGACACCTGGAGGAGATGAGGTGAGAAAGCTTATCTTCTTCGTGCATTGATCCTCTGCTATATGCTACAATCATCAAATTGTGAACAAATTCAAATTTCTTTACTAACGTATACTCTCATTTTGTTAAACTAGAACTCTCAATTTGACATTTCATAAATGGATATTATTTTGTATTTCATTAATAACTAATATTGTCAGTTACATATTTTAATGTTTTCAGTCACTTCCACCATCCAGGTATTGTCATAAACTCTACCTCATTAGATCATTCTAAGAATCAAAGTGCTCAGACTGTCTTCTGCTCCAGGTAATACAGAAAGTTTAATAATGAATGAACTATTTTAGTGACAAAGTAATTGACTTATCAGCAAATAAATTGGAAATAATGTAGTTGGCCAAAGTTATCAAACATTTATAATAATTCATGTTTTCTTTCCTAATTCTGATTATTCCTTCAATTCAATAAATAGCCCACAAAAGTAGATACTCCATGTTTTTTTAACTTCATTGTTTATGAAAAAATAAAGAATAATTAAGAAAGCTATCCTCTTCATTTAAAAAAAATCTACTTTTTAATATGTTCTTTATAAAAGGAAGAACATTTGAAATGAATGTTTGGGAAGTATCTTGGATTATTTTTCACCTTCCACCCCCCCACCCCCACTAAGTGAAAATAAAAGGAGCAAATCTGTGACGCATAGTAAAGTTTAAAGAACAAATTTAAAAATGAACCTATTTTCTCCTTGTTAGTGTTCTCGATAATTGCATTTAGTAGAGGCTGGAATATTCTAATTGCACTTTCATTTTTGCCCATGTAATTACCTTAACTGAACTCAAATCTGGTATGTTTATAGTCCCAACATCATCATTAAGCTAAAAATTGAACTTTCTATCTTACCCTGAAAAATTCCAATTAAGCCCATTTGGAGCTTTCCACTGAATGCCAGCACTAATTCCTTTCTGTAAAAGATCAGGGGTGCCAGGATGTCACACCAGAGAGAGGCCAGTGGTGAGCTCATTAACAAGATTGATGAACTATACGAGCAGTTCTTACTGATGTGAGCTTCCCAACCTGGCCTAAAGTTGCATCCTGTGAGGCTGTATGAGAGACCTGAGTGTCATCTCTCATTAAAACATGTTTATGTGGACAATTCAAAATGAATTGATCTGAAGAAATGAACTTTGAATGATGTCAAATCTTAAAAATTAAACAAATGCTATTTGCTTAAATAGTTCGTCTACTAATGTATGCAATACCAGCACGGCTCTCCTGACCTCTTTGGTTGTACCTCAGTGGGAAATGTGATACGAAAGCTGATTGTTTTTATTTACTGCCTAAGTGCCTTTATCAGGGGATAAGATACTCTTGTCTCTAAAGACAAAGCTAAAAATGGCATGTTGATCAGTCTAGCTGCTAATTTTTTCATCAGCAGTGCAAGCACTAATTAGGAGGTTCTGCTTTTTTAATGCTCTTCATGAATTTTCAGTGTGAGCCTTTTAAATAAATTAATTGGCCAGCAGTGTTGTCATTGTTTAAACATGCTTACACAAAAGAGTTATGTGGGCAAGAATGCATACCATGAATGTGTGTTGTTGAGTCCACAAAGTAAGGAAGGCTGGCTGCCCTGAGATTCCCTTCATGACAACTCTGTGGACTCTCAGGGCTATCCTTACAGGCTGGCCTTCCTTACAGGCTGGGCATTCAGCGCACAAGAAGGACTGCTCACAACACTGAATTCACAGGACAGAACATCGAATGAACTCATGAATACAGACTTACTTGAATAAATTAATGAAGTTAAAGTAAAATGCAGATTAACTAATTTTTAGCTTCTTGAACACTGATATCCATTCCCCATTGTACTCTCTATTCTGAGGAAATGGGGTTAATCTTTGAAATGGTCATTGGTTGACATGATCCCTGAGAAAATAAAGAAAGATAGTCTTAAGAAATATTTAGTTCGTGTTGTGGTGAAATTTGTAATTAAAAATAAAATCTTTCCATATGAGTGAAACTGCAGCTCTCCTGAAAATTATGCATCTTAAAAAAAAAATGCTCTACCTTCCTGTCCTTAATAGAAATGAATGAATCCCTTCTAAATCTGTGCTTTAATCTTTCCTTTCCACATGGATGTTGTCTCTTTGGTTAATTTTTTTCTGCCTAAAAAGTTTATAATGAATTTGTTGGAGTCACAAATTATTTTGATTTTGCTCATATTTTCATGAAACAATGCATTAGAAAACTTGATTGAAATTAGGTATTTCCAATTAGTCAAAGATGAACAGTTTTCTTAAAATGAGTCATTTAGATGCTAATTCTAATTATTTCATATTGTTTGTTCCTGTTAAAACTTTACTTCCAAATCCTAGAACCTTAACTCATCTTTGTATAATAACTAGAGGGAACATTATATGTTGACCCCTTCCAGTACATGGAAAAAGTAGGAATTAGCAGCCCTCACTCCCAATTAATGGGATAATCCCAATTAATGGCAGGGAGGAACACAAGGAAGGGTTTATTCACAACACTGATGGAGATGGCAGAGAAAGAAATGCAGAAATCTTAAATTACACATCCCTTACTCTAAAAATATACATGAGGGAAGAACATTTATTACAAATGGAAATATACACATAGAGCTATTCATTGTCAGTTGGTTTCCTTTGAGAGTTGAAATTAAAAAGTTGCCTCAGATAAACCCCAAAGTAGGCCAGGATTTAAGGTGATAGAATACCCAAATTACTTCTTTAGCCTCATTTCCTACCATTCTTATTCACTCAGCCACATTGAAACACTTACCATTCCTTACTTTTGTTTATGGAATACAACCTGTTATATTATCAGGGCACAAAGTTTTTGTGTTTGTTTTTGCTTTTGGTATATTTTTATAATAACAAGCCTAGCCTTAAATTCCCGTTTCTTTCACTCACTACTTTGTATAACTTAAGTACGATTGATTACCATAGTTCTCTGTCCCATTTTCCTGTGTAACTGTAGAACTGGATTAAATAATACCTAATGTGGATATAACAGATTAGAATTCACAGAAACATAACTAGATATTTAGAACAGGCTAAAAATTGCATTTTAAAATAATAGAATATATTTAGATGGAAAAATTAGGAGATGAGTACTCCAAAATCCATTTCCAGTGGGTCTGGCTCATCTTCTCTATGGTGACTGGATATGGGTATAAAACTGTGGAGCAAAGGAAAGAAACTCTCCTGCTATAGCTATGGAGTTTTACTGGGAAGGAAATAACATCCTAGTTTCCAGGTGCCCTTGTTAATACACACTCAAAAATAAAGTAGTCCCACAACTTTTCTATCACTATGTAAAAAATTGATTATAATAATAATTCATGTCTTTTCAGATATTCATGAGATTACAATATCTATAAAAGCACCTCCCGCTATAGCAAGATGGATTTTGCAATAAGGTGAACCTGAGTTTCGATCCTGTTTAGTTGTATGCTTTGGATACCTTATATAACCATGTAAATCTCAGTTTTTTTACCCACAAAACTTGGTTCACTATTAACTATTATCTTTCTCAGCATTTTATGAGGTAGTCACATAAAATGCTGGCTTAGTATTCCATATAAACTAGAAATTACTATATTGTTTTCACTAAAGTATGGCCATCATTACCAGGACCCTGCCCAACCACGCTTCCACATGTCCCTTCCTCCTATTTTTCTATAATTTCCTCTATAATTTTATTTGTCCTTCTGGGGTCCTCCCAGACCCACCAGGATGAATTCCTGAAGTAAACCCCAGAGAGACTCCTGAGTGACTCCCACCAGGAGGCCTTGGGTGACTCACACCAGGAGGCCTGGTGTGACACCCATCTATAGCTTTATAATTTTATTTGTCCCTCTAACCAAAGTACCTAGCATAATGTTGATCCTTAGCAGAGAATCCGTACATTTTTGATGGAAGCCAAAATGGCTGAAGAAACAAGTTCTTGGTAGAGACAAGTGGCCCTGTAGATTGCTGTCAAAAAGCCAGGCTCAGCAAACAGGCTCCTGTAAAGGCCAGAGAGTTAGTACTGTGGGCATTGTGGACCACACAGAGATAAATGAGTGTGACTACGTTTCAATGAAACGTTTTTTATGAACTGAAACTTCAATTTCATATAGTTTTCATGATTATAGAATTTTTTTAAGTGTCTTAAATAATTTAAAGATGTAAAAAGAAATCTCAGCTCAGAGAATAATAGGCTCTGGGCTAGATTTAACCTAGGTCACAATCTGCCAAACCTTGAGTTAGAGAAACAATGTATAATCAAAACTGGGAGAAAATGCTAGCTTATTATTTATAGTGTTTATTAGTTATAATATCTAGTAGGCCTTTCATAACGACAAGAAAAGAATGTCTTTGGATCTGCTGCCTATTTGCGGAACTAGCAGGGCCTCTTTAATAGTATGGTGCATGTGAATTTAGACTTAACTTTTGTAAAATTCCTCAGTTTCCTCTTTGAGACAACAATGTCTAGAAAAGAACTTGAATTTTAGAGTTTGAGTTTTAATGTTTCTGGTATTAGGCATGTAGCTGTGGGCAGCCTTTCTAAGTCCTAGTTTTATCATGTGGAAAATGAAAATCAAAATTCCTGGTCTTTCATGTTTCTATTATTAGGCAGTGTATACAAAGTTCTGCCATCTAATAGATGCTAAAAATATTTTAGTAAAGATTGCACCTTAATATTTATGTTTTGAATATTTATCAAACCAGTTCTATTTTCTCCTGCTATTTCCTATCCATATGGAATTTTCCCTCCCTAGCAATGTTTTTATAGTCACAGATAACAAGGTCATTGGTGGAGATATTCATACTTTTCTTGTTCTTACTGTTAGAATAGGAAATTGGAAACAATGACTCTGAATCTTACTGTCTTACTATGGCAATCCAAAAACATGCAAATTCTGGTATTATAATGTCTAAGTTATAAACTTGGTAAAAGTAAGGATCTCTTTTGCCTTGCCTAGATGAAGCCTTAGCCTATAGAACTGTATCTTGAACAAAACAAGATCTAGAAAGCTACTTGCTCAATGAATGGAACATTTAAACCAGAGATTGAAATTGTGTACAACTGAAGATATCTTTTGTTTATGCTAATCTAGTGATCCTCAAGGAACAATAATTAGCTGAAAACAGTAAGTATGATGAGCTAGCTATGTCTACTCCTTTCATGTAAAAAAGAATTTGTATTTTATAATCAAATAGGACCTATACTTTCACATAATTTGAAGCTCACTGTAACTGGTGCTTATTAAAAGACTCATACTTATCTATAGTACTGAGTAAAAACACATCAAGCCTTTATTTAGAGGCTAGAGGAAACAGACTTTATAAACAGAACAGAATGACTCAACACAAAGGGATGCAAAGTAAAAAGGCAAAGTGCACTTGTGCTAGAAGTTGAGACTTTCCACGCAGCCTTATGGATGGTGGCTGGAATCTGGTGCTGGTCCCAGGTTATTCAATATTGATGATGGCCTTTCAATGAGTAACAGAGTTGAAGCCCCCAGACAGGTTTTGACTCTCTTAAAAGTATGTGACAAATAGCTAAGAATTATATTAATAAACACACTGCTAGCTATTCTAATAAATTTCAGCATATGTCCTATATGTGTGTGGGTTTGTGTATTCCCATATAGTCAACTAAATTTATTTGCTATATACTCAAGCACAGTAGTCACTTATTTCTCATTCATGTCAAGTCAGAATAACTATGATTAAGGAGGCGGCTCTCCTCTAAGTCCCCAGCTTCCTTCACTTTCGGCCTCCAACTCTTCCCTAACTGTCTTCTAAATTTTCACCTGAAAGTAATGGCAAAGAATATGCAGAATTATGTATGAGATTTTTTTTTTAGGTTGGGTTCCCCAGTGGACAGACATACGGGTGATTTGTATGCAAGTAGTTTCTTGAGAAGTGCTCTCAGTTATACCTCTATGGGAAGTAAGTGGGTCAAGGTGAGGAGTGAAGTGCAGTGAAGTTGCCAAGACAACTGGGGAGAATCCTGCCTCACAGAGGTCAGGAGTTAGAATGGCCCCTCTGAGCACACCCAAAATTGAACTTCTGCTTTCAGCCAAAACAGAATAACAGGGACTGAATTTACTTCCCTCTTTAAATCCCGAGAAAATCAGTCCAAAATGTATGGAACAATAATTTTAAGACATTGGACAGCAGCATAAGATAGTAGTTCTTTAATTTCAAAGAAGCTGGGAAATGTCATCTAGAAAATGTAAGTCCAAGAAGGAGAAGTGGATTTGGTAAAAAAGCTTGTCAGGATCTCCCAGAAGAACCAATATTAACTGTTCCACCAGGACAGGGAGGGGAGCACAGCTTATTATGACAGATGCATAGAAATTCTATTTTAAGACAAGGAACGCCTACTGCTGAGTTTTGAGTTGTCTGCCTTGCAGTGAAAAAGTTCTCTCACCAAATCTTCAAAATGAAAGCTTACAGTCACATACAAAGACATGTTTGGGGTTTCTGTTTGTTTTATTCTTTTGCTTAGTTTGGTTTTGTTGTGTATATGGTGGAAAACCAAGGTAAGGAAGTTCAAGGAAGTTCAATACTGGGGTGGAGGCAAAAAATGAGCAGTAAAGAATCTAACAGATGTAAAAATTCACAAAGATATAAAATTGGGATCCATAAGATTACTATAATTGTAATCGCTCCCCTAAGCACACACACATACATGTACTCACACTCATTTACAAATTCACAGAATTCTTGAAGAGGGCAGTGAACTTTCCAGAAGATATAAAATGGGATTTTAAATTCATCTTCTCTAGATAATAAGGGTGAAGAGAGACTCTGACATGTAGTTTCCAATCTTTGTTTCATAGACTTATAATATACTCATACATAAGTCAATTACATTTTTCTTTTCCCTTTCCAAATGTCCTTTGGCATGTTACTGACTTTCTGAACTAGGAAATGAATTCATTAAAAAAAAATATTTGCAATATACCTTCAAAATAGTATTGCTGTTCTTCTAGACCACCTTCTCTTAAGGTAATGAAACTACAGTTAATTGTGTTCCATCTTTCTAGTTCCTGGTAACTGAGCACCTTGTCATGCTGTGTTTGCAGCAGTTAAGTAATTAATCCCAAGCTTTTCTAGTACTTGAAATCCAGTCAACGAAGGTTATATCACCCTCTTGTGAAGGGAATTAACTATATTACATATTTCAATACATGAATCGTTAAAGGCCAAGGGCCATTTTGACTGACCATCAAGCAGTCATCTTTTGGAAACCTGAGGGTCGCAATGTGGACTGACATTTCAATATCAGAGGACCTGCTCCACTTTATCAGTGCTTCAGCGGCCGGGAGGCAGACCCAGAAAACCCCCAGAGCAGAGCAAGGGAGGGACTCCCTGGGACAGAGCCCAAAGTCTCCCAGTGAATGTCTGCTTTGTTCAATAATTTTGATTCACCATCAAAAAGTACCTTTGATGAAAGATAGAATTTTGGTGATGAACTTAGTGTAGTGCATACAAACATTGATTTATAATGTTGCACACCTGAAACTTATATAATGTTATAATGCAATAGACATCAATGAAAATAAGTAATACTTTTAAGTAAAAGGTGATTTTTGATAGTTTTTCTTGCTTTCTGCAAAATAATATCATGGGAAAATAAACGCACAAGATCTGAGGAAGAAAGAATGGATCAAACTTTAAAGAAAAGGTTTTACTCACTTCAAAGAAAGGCATTAGACATAGAGGAGGACTATTGGAAAAGAATTCTTTCAAAACCCCCAATTCAAAAAAAACTATCCTATTTATTAGTGCATTAGAAAAATGAAATACCTAGTAGTAAACTTAAAGGATGTGAAGGACCTGTGCGATGAAAACTAAGGCCATTGTTAAAAGAAATAGAAATGGCAACCTATTCCCTGCTCATGGATTGGATAAGGTAACATTTTTAAAATGGCTGTCCACTCAAAGCAACATACAGATTAAATGCAGTGCCTATCAATATGCTTCAAGGCATTCTTCAAAGAAATAGAACAAACCTACTGAACTTTATATGGAACCACAAAAGACCTGGATTAGCATTTAGTTTAAATGGCATGTTGGGAACAAAGAAACCATTACTATAACACAGGATTAATGTTTCAACCATGTCCCATTAAGATAACTCAATAGTTTCATTTGAAGTATGGAATGAAAGTCTACAGAGGTGGAATTTTTCTTATGACTAATCATATGATTGCTTAGAATTCCTTTGTGCTTCCTGAGCACCATGGTGGGGAAGAGAATCAATTCGCGTCTGTAATTACCATTGTCTTCTTTCAATTGACTTACCCAAGTAACTAAGTTGAGCTGATTGGACCCTGGGGAAGTGATGCCACCGCATTAGCCACTGTCTTCTAATGTAGGTTGGCAGAGAATACTTGCTTGCTATAAACTTTCCTGAAAGATGAGCGCTGAGAAAAATCAATCAATGAGCAAAATCTAGAAAGCAAGGGAAAATTAGAAAACTGACAGAACATACATCTGCTCCTTCTTTTGGAAAATGGAGAAAAAATCCCAACAAACAAATCAACAAATTTCCAGTCTCGTTCAGAGCTGGCTATTTTCAGCATTTCCCTATTAAGTAACACAGTATGGGTTCCAGCCACTGTTTTTGCCAGCTTCAGTAAGTAGATTACTTCATACAGAAATTAATTTCATCTTTCTAAAACAATTCTGTGTCTGAGTTAATTTAAAATTGTATATAAAATGTATGGATACATTTTTATTTTATATTTATTTTTGAAATTTATTTATTTATTTTTTTTGCATAGTAAAATGGGTGTAGGCCAGAGTTGTGGGAGCAGGGGTGTGTGAGAGGATTCATCAGAGACAGAGTGGGGAGCAAAACAGGTGGATTTACTGAAATACACTGTTGAGGGGAGTAGTGGGCAAGACAGGAGAGGTCTTCTGGGCTGTATGTGGGTCAGCTTTCTGGCTGGGGATAGAACAGATCCTCGAGGTGATAGGTCTGATACTTAACCCCTAGGCCACCAGGGAGACCCTGGATATATTTTTAAGGTCTTTTCATAGAAATCTGATAGAACTCAAGTCAGAGGAGTAAAAAGCACAATGGCTGTGAACAACACGAAGGAAATCTGTCCTCGTGATTTCATGCCCTAGAATTTTGTTCACTCTCTTTTGTGCTTTATTAACATCTGTGGCCTAGGGGGGGAAAAAAAAAACAAGCTAGAATATATCAGATGAAACTAAACAGTTTTATATTTCCCCACACAGTTTGATACCTCTTGTTGTAATTCATGAATAATTTCCACAAAACGGCTTATACAAATAATATATCAGCCCAGACAGGATGGTTCATGGATTTGCATATATATCTTTCATTGATACAATCCCATTGATATTTAGAAGTAATATAATTTAGGACAAATTACTAAGCCTATAAGAAATTCTCTTTATATTTAAGAATTAGAGGAAGTGACAATAAATAATAATTTATTAGACCACATCAACATTGTACGAATAATATGGTAGTCCAGTGTAAAGCCTTTAAACAGTCACTCATGGTTATATGAAAGTTTTCCTTCAAGCTAAAAGTAATATTCTCCATTTCTTTCTTATGTCCTTTTCTACCATGAACTGGTAGGAAAACCATTTTCTCCACAGAAAGCCACATTCTTTTCACTTTTCAGCCTAAGCTAGAACAAGAGCCTAATGACACCAGTAATTTAGATTTCTCCCAGCAGTCACGAGTCTCTCTCCTGAAGTGTCAGCTCCAGACTTGTTGGAGAACTGCTGCTTCTGTTACATAGCAGTTGCAAAATGTTGGAGAGAAATAAATCAAGGAGCATAAATGTAAACATTCTGACTTCTAATATAAAACTGATTCTAAACCTAAAACTGGAAACATAGAAGCATGTTTGTAAGGCACAGCACAGAGCGAAAAAAGAAGCGTGATTTGCCAGAGCTTTACACATACCACTTACATCACTTAGAACTGTTCAGAGTCTAGCATTAAATGGGACAGCTTTTTGATTGGGGTGACTTATTTTGATTTGTTAATAAAATATATAAACCTAGTCATTAAAGTGATATTTAGAATTTGGAATTATTAATCAAATTCCAAACATAGATTGATGGATCGGTCGATAGAGAGGTAGACAGACAGACAGATATGTGAATGTGGGTACGTTTAGCTTTTGTTTTCTGTATTGGTGGTTCTAGTAATTTATACATATAGTCAACTATTCAGATATTGGAAAATAGATTGAATATGAATGGTAAAGTAGCATATAGGCTAATCTACAGAGTTTTCACTACATCCAATCTTAATGCAAATTTGTTTTGTCATTTGCTTTTTAATTGCCAAGTTAAAATTTACTAAAATAAGTTTAAAATGTTATCCAAATGCATATAGTCAATAGAGATGGCCAAAATATGTTTTAGCTACATAAGTAATTGATTGTCAAAAGATGTCTTGAAAGAAGGAAAATACATTTATGATAATATCTATCAGCCTTTATTTAAAAAATTGTTTAAATTCATGAAAGCTAAGCAAGAAAACAAAGGTGAGATGAAAATGTAGGGAAAGCCGTAGTGTGATTTTAATTTTACGCAATTCTTTGTGTAAAATATTTCAGCGTAAATTACCCCTATTTAAAGATGCAACTGTCCTTTTAGATCTACATTTAACCAAATTCTCATAATAATTATGTTAATGAAATGTGGCAGGAACAGAGATTTCATTTATTAAAGGATGTCTGATTCAAGCCTTTAACATTTTGCCTTTGAGTAATTTCTCTGAAGCTTTTTAAATAACTATCCAATCAGTTCCTACTTTAAGTGCCTCTGTCAGTCACCATGGATCTATTCTAGAGGCTGTCAAAGATCTACCAATTCCTTCAAAGGGTATAACTAATGATATACCTTCTTACTTAACCTTCAAGGTACCAGTCATAGAGTGCACTGACAGGCATTCAATGTTTATTTCATCTTCATTTAAATGTAGTTTTTGAGACAGTCTGCCCATTTCTAACCATTTATCAGAATACTGGACACTGACACATCACCTTTCCTGCATCAATCACGTAGCTTTCGAGCCGTCACAACTACTTTTTATCAAATCCAGTTCAGCCAGTCCACACAACCAAATTCTATCAATATTTTTGTAGATACTAGCTTTTTGTCTTTAAATTCTTTTTCAAATTCTCAATATACTTTTTTTTTTTTTTTTACTTAACCTCTCTGGCTTGGAAAAGAAAGTTGTGCAGGCAGTCAATCCAATTTACTATGATGGTTGTTTGTCTAACTACAGATCATCAAAAGGAATGAAAAATCTATATTAGAATGTTATATACCATGGGTTTGTGTATGTATTTATTATTGTAGTAATATTAGTTTACAACACAGTGTATGATTTAGGGATATAGATAGACACCTTTTCAGAGGTCTGTTACACCATGCCCACCAACTATGCATTAATAATCTACCATAGTCCATTGGTGTCCCTCCCCACACAGTACCCTGCCCTTTTGGTTGTCTCGGTTCTGCCATCAGATTTCTATTATTTGTATTGTTTTAGTTTTTCTGTTCCTTTTTTTTTCTCTATATTCCACAATTCAGTGAAATCATGGGCATTCATCTTTTTCTTTCTGATTTTTTTCTAACCTTGGCTTTTGATGCATCATTGGTTTCATTGTTTTGTTGAATATAACTTACATTGCTTCATTAAATTGTGCTACTGTATTTAAGACGTGATAGTATTTTCTTCTTTTAAAATTAAATGAATATTAATTTAAAATATTTTAATACAAAACATTTGGCCTCACTTTCGAGTAACATTTTTTTTACTACATTTGCCTTCCAATTCAGTTCAGAAATGTACCTCAGTCTACTGAACTGAGTTGATGTATTTCTCTTTAATGAGTTAACTGCATTGTGTAGGTTTTCCCAGTGAATTAGTAGCTGTAGTAATTAGCATATATATCCCACACATTAAATACCCTACTTTGAAAGATTTTTATTTTATGCTAATGCAAAGTAACTGTATGTTAAGAATAGCTTTAAAAAGATAAGTCATATTCAAGTTATGGAAATATATTCACAATGTTGGTACTTCTAGAATGATTAAATCTCCAAATTTGACATTTTTCTCTTATCCCAAATGACACAACCCCAAAACCCTTTACTTTTCATGACTGCAAAAATCTAGCACAAAGTCAGATACAGAAGAAAAATGTTGTTTGCTCTAACCTTTCTGCAACACTGCCAATTTAAGAAAACATGTGGCCTACTCATTTTTTTTAAAGATTTACTTATTTATGCATACAAGCCAGAGGGTGGTGAGAGGATTCAGCAGAGACAGAGTGGGGAGCAGAACAGGCAGATTGACTGAAATACACTGCTGAGGGCAGCAGTGGGTGATGCACGAGAGGTTTGCTGTGCCATGTGGAAAGCTCCCTGACTGGGTATAGAACTCGTGCTGCAGTGGCTCTGGATAGATTCTAGTGCTGGGTTTAACCCATTGTGCCATCAGGGAGGCCCATGGCATACTCTTAAATATGTATTAAAAAGAAAATGTGAATCTAAATAACAAAAGAATGAATGGAGTGTATAAGTCTTTTTTCACCTGTATCACTTTTAGATTACATCCACCCAACCCTGTCGTTATATAGTTCCTATTGAGTTTTGTCTCATTACATCAACTCCATTCTGCTTCTTTTTTTTTATGACAAACTAATAAAAAAATTAGAACATTGAAATAACCAATATCAGGAATGTGAAAGGAAACAGCATTATATATACTACAGAAACTAGAAAGGCAATTAAGAATATTATAAACAACTTAATACCAATAAATTTTAACATTTATATGAAATGGAAAAACTTCTCAAAGGAATGCAATTTGCCAAGACTGCCTCAAGAAGAAAAACAAATTTATTTTTCAAATCTACAATTAGTCCTTTATTAACCCCCTATCTGAATGAAAATTGATTCAGTCAACCACTGCCGGTTAAGTTCATAATTATTTGACTAAGACTAGGCTAGACAATCAAGGCTGGGGAAAAAAATTTATCAACATTGATAATTCCCACTTCTCAGGAGTTTATAATCTAATTATTGAGAGGCATATGGAAGAGTTAAGATTTGAATGATACATTTGGGAAGAGGAAAAAAGGGTATCTAATTTATCAGGAATTGTATGTCCTAGACTGTTGACTTCTCTCTCATTCTCCCCCATTTATAGTTTCCTTTAGGTTTTTTTAAATAGTTTTTTTTTATTGTAACTTTGCATTTATTGAATTCCATTTTTATATATTTCAGTAGGGTCAGATTCCTTTACTTTCTTCCAAATTAATCCCTAAGGATTAAAAACCTGCTCCTCTTTGTACTTTTTACCTGTGTATAGACTCAACTATTATCTCAAATTCTATATAAGAAAACCCACATGAAGTAATTACATATATGAAGCAGTTACCTGTCTCTCACCCGTTCCTTCACAAATAACTATAAGAGGAAAATTAATCTCTGCTTTCCAGAAATAAAAGATTAAAACTTAAATATATTTATTATCATCCTGTTTTCCCCATCACCACTGTCCCTTTCCTCCCCACTCCCTACTAACCTCAGAGCCCTCAGGATGTTTGTTGATTTCCAGTGGTATTTTATGTTGTCAAATTGCCTAGTACATGAATGTCCAATATTTGTTTTGATCATTCTGACTTGTTTAGGTGTATGTAAATATTTCAAATCCCCTCCATTGTGTTGAAAATAACTCATTTATCCTCTCTTATGGCCATGCAAAGAGTCCATCTATATCACTTCTTTCGATCACCAGGCCATGAAAGATCAACACCAAGAACTGAGAACACAAGCCTGCAACAGGCCACCCAAATATTTATCCAGGATAATAATGAACCGTCAGTAAGCATATATATTTTTAATCATTTTCATGTAACATGATCTCTTGCAGTTTGTTACAAGTTCACTTGTGTGACTATTCAGCCCATATTTCACTATCTTGCCTACATTAATATAAAAAATATCTTTGTCATTCAGCTAGACCATGTTTATAGCACTTTTCAAATCTTCCTGTTCAAAGGGACTATTCTTTTTAAGGATTGATACTTCAGTCTATGTAATCTTTCAGCCTACCTCCTAATAATTATCACTGACATTGTGAAAACTCATAAGATATAAGAATTTACTCTAAATTTTTATAAGAACTTTAAGTTCCATGAAATATTGATATATCTTGAAAACAGACTTTGTCATTGCTTTTTGCAAAAAGAAGTAATACCGTTTCTTATTCTAATTATTCCTCCTCCCCATATTCCATGCTTTTACAGCAAAAATAAAGAACAATTTACTACAACAGATAAAATTCAGGGAAATCTATAAATTTATGTATTGAGATTTAGAACATCCCTAATGAGAAGTGGCCTGAAGTGGACTAGAACCAGAAAAAAGATAAAAGAAGATTCCCAAGTGTTGACATTTTAATGGTAAATATAGTCAGCACTGTAAGCTACTTCTTAAGACTGTAATTGAATTCATTTAGAGCATATCACAATGACTGCATTTCAACAGATTTACACCCTGAGAATTTATACCAGTCTAATCTATCTCACCTACATACCTCCATTTTTTTCCTTCCTATATGCTAGAATAAATACAACAGATAATGGGACTTAAAAATCAGGCTATTATAAACTAAAGTGAAGACATAAGAGATTCTACTTACATCCAACTTGTTGCTGTTGCAGTGTTAATCAAGAACGAAACTGTTGAAAAAACAGTATCAGAGTTAGAATACTTATTCTATGTATATGTCTTTCTATATATCATCTTATATAGGGATTAAGAGCAAATAATATGACTCATCAATATATATTCCATGTAGGCTATGATAGCATTTACTTAAAAATAAATCCCTTTTGAAAGAACTTACACTACCTTATTTGGCCATTTGGTTTACTTGTACTTTTTCATATAAAAGATTTCCAAGGAGATGTACATTAATACTATTTATATGTTCTTTCCATATTTTTGCAGATTTCCCTATTTGAGATTACCTTTGGATGCCTATTTGACATTGACATCTTGTAGCATATGGGTTTTTAAAGACAGATATATCTAGTCATCTTTATATCTGTCTATACTGCATATCAAATATATATGTAACTTTTTTCCTGTACATAATACATCTATTTTAAAGATCCATCTTACACCTTATGAGGTTTCTAGTCTAAATATATTAAATTGTACAAAGCTGGGAAAACTGATAATCACATTCATAGACCTATGTTTTGGCTTCTAAAATATTTTTCTTTCTGTTAATCCTCTTTTTCCATTCCATGCATTTATCTGCTCATGTGTACATTTAAAAATTGCATGCCTGCTATGTGAAATGTCTTCAACTGGATTCTAAAATATGTTGATAAAAATATATATACTTTCCTTGCCTAAACTGTTCTATTTCTTTCAAAACTAATATTAATAGAAAAAAATTCATAAACCAACAATTATCTCACAATATACAGTGAATGCATGTTCAGGTACAAGGAAAACAAGGAGGAAGACATAGCTACTTGTAGGAGTGAGTAATTCGATGGGTAAGAAGGACAACTAACATTTTCCTGTGGTTAGTGCTGCTGTTTTATATTCATCACTAATGAACAAGTGACCCCTCTACTACTACATAATCCATCATCTCCTAATTGATGTTGCAGATTTGTGTCTCATTTCTGAGATCAGTGATACACATGCCATATTAGTGTTAATGACGCTAAGGAGTGCAGAAAGTGCTTAGTTTACAATCAGGATGTAACTTGAAAATTTGGAAAAATGTGTATGTCAATTAATATTTTCTTTTAAAAGATTTATTTATTGATGCATACAAGCTGGGGTACCGGCCAGAGGCGCGGGATGGTGAGAGGGTTCACCAGAGACAGAGTAGGGAGCAGAACAGGCAGATCGTTGGAAATACACTGCTGAGGGAAGCAGCGGATGAGGCAGGAGAGGTCTGCGGCACCATTTGGGAATCTCCCTGGCCAGGCATGGAACTCGAGTCGCAGCTGCGGACAGCTCCACAGAGCAGCACTTAAGCGCTGCGCCACCAGGGAGGCCCATATGTCAATTTATGTTAATTAATGATAATAATGTCAATGCACTTATGACTGTACTTTCTTCTGCAAATTAAAATGTGATGAGAAGAAAACTGCACTTGAGATTTTTAAAAGGGCAAAGTATTTATTCCTTCTATTTCTTCCAATCAATTGCTTCTCTTTACATACAAACAGTGCATTATCATAACAACATAGGGGGAAGGTGGACTAAGGGATGGAGAGAACTATTCCATCTATAGAAGACTTATTGTAACAAAGTTTCTCTCAGTTCCCTAATGACCATAAAGTGAGAAACTTGACTTAGTTCAATCAGCCTTACATAGAGTCCTATACTTATAGAATCCTTGGCCCCAGGGAATGGTGCCAAAAGTGAAATGGCTTTTCGATCGGATAAATCATACAGCTCATTGGTATAATGCCATGCTTCTATGACTTAAGTGTCTTTTGGCAGTACATGATAGTAAACACTCAAACATTATGATGCAGGCATTGCAGTCTTCAGCACAGGACAGCTAGAGCAAACAAAAGGCATCATAACTCATGGTGTTATATCTTGTCCATGAATTACCAGCAGCTATGGCTGACAGTGAGGTACTGACCCCCATCCATCTCCACATTGCCACTCAGCTCTCAGAAAGTCTATGAACAAGGAAGTAAAACATGATTTATGGTAAGTTGCAAGATACTACGCTTGCATATTGTTGTGTGTTGAACAGAGATCAATTCATGACTTACAGATTTGTCACAGGACAGTGCATCTTCCAGTCTGCTACCTTCAAATTAAGTGTCATGATGAGGGAAAAAAATGGCAGTGCCGTAGGGAAAAAAATACCACCTTTTGATTAGGTTATGGAAATGGTGCGGGTCAGAGGAAGACAGGAAACAAAACTTCTCATTTGACAATAACATTCAGTCTAAGATGTCAGAAATAGAAATAGGAGAGCAAATATATAAAACATAGGATTGCTACAACCAAAATGAAGATAGTGTCTGAGACTGTAGCATGGAAAAAAAGTTATTGGTTATTAACAACATTATTAACTGACTTTGATTTGACTTAACAAATGAAAAGTACCCAAATTTTCAGTATAACTAAGTCTTGGATTTCACACACATTTTAAACTTAGTTCTGAATTCAGATGTGAACTTACCCTTTCAGTCTCTTTCTTAAACCTGTTTCTAATTTGCCTTAGCATAAATTGTCTCCATTATCCTAAGGGATCTCTTCAATACCATCCTCTCTATCACCTCTTACCCCCTACACCTCCCCAAGTTCTATCAATTATATCCCCCAAAATAAATTGATAGGACATCCAGATCTCTTTCTACTACCACTACCCCCAACGTTATCTCCCTGCATCTCTTCCCACCATAGAGCAACGGCTTCTCAGATGGTCTCGCCATTCCCACTCTATTCCAATGATCATTTTAAAAAGTAATTCTAAATGTATTCCTCCTATTCTGTAAAGTCTTCATTTTTTTCCCCACTTCAGCTAAAGTTCACCTGCAAGTCCTGGCTACTGTCGATCTTTTCAGCTAAAACTCACATGGCCCCGTCTTTCTCCCCTGCTAAGCCTAGTCATCCAGGTCTCCTGTTCAGTCCTGTTTCCAACTATTTACTTGCCCTGTTCTCTGTGCTCAGAATCTTCCTTACCTTCCCCATGCCCCTAAGTAACTAATATTTTTCTTCTGGATGTCAGTTCCTCAGGAGAGGCTCTCCCGCCCCCATAATCCTGGGGAATGTTCCCAGTTCTCCTCTTTCGTAGCATCCTGGCTTCTTAAAATATTTCTCAAAATTTGTATTTTTTATTTTGCATTGGTTTATTTCATATCAGTTTTGTCCATTCCTCTGTAGGCTTCAAGTCAGACTTTATTTTTATTATTCACTGTTGTGAATCTTGCATCTAGCACATCCCAGGGCATGGAATGCACTCCATGAGCATGCTTGTTTGATCCTTATGAATCTCAAACCATCAACTCAGATGTGCAGCACGTGATCGCACCTCTCTGTCCTCCATAAAAGTGACCTCATTTGGAGCCACCATTTTATTGAGTTCATAGGAAATTTAATTACACGTATTATTAGTTCCCTTTCCCTCTTGAAGGACCAAACTGGAACCCAAGGCTGACCCTCAAACAGGGAAGTCCCATTATTCCTAAGCCTCATTGCTCACCACTGACAGCCTCATGGCTCAAGGTCACGAGGCCTCGTCTGAGGGCACGCTCTGTCTGTGTCATGCATAGCAAATAAGAATTTTAGTCAGTGCTAAAATTCTGGCCTGGATTCCATCCCTTTCCACATACTTTCTGTCCTGTCCACTTCCCAAGGTCCTGTCCACTTCCCAAGGTCCCACCAGAGGGCAAGGGGTAGCTCTTCTAAGCACACAAACCTGTCTCCCCTTCCCGCTGTCAGGAAAGTCATTTTGGCCCCTTTTCTTTTCTCTACAACTCGCCTCTTCTCGCCTCTCGTCCTCAAAGGTGTGACAGGGCAAGCAGGCTCTGGGCCATCTACCTGCGAGGGAATACTGAATCCTGCCCTTCCTACCGGCCGCAGGGACTGCCACCACTCTGAACCTCACCTCCCTCATCTTTAAAGTGCATGACGATGGAATCTACCATGTGGGATATTGAGAAGATTAAATTAATAAATATACATGTCTTGGTAAAACACTGGTTCGTGGTAAACAGAAAATAAATATATGTTGATTATTGTGATAGGTACAATCCATGCAACTTCTGTTTTTGACTCAGTAATGAAAACCTCCCCTGGGGCTATGAGGTCAAAAATATTTGGCTTTAAATCTCCCCTAACCGTCTGTCTTCAGGAGAATAAGACCTGTTTGTCTTTTTCTCCACTCTCTCCCTGACACCTTGAATGATTTGAGCCTTTAGCAGGAACTGCATAAATACTTGTTGAAGAGCTCATTAAAAATCACTGCTAGTTTCAGTTATGCTCCAGGGAGGAGGGCAGGTTCCTAGTCCCTGCTTGATGTGAACTACAATGAGGAGAGAGTCGTGTCTCAGACCCAAGGCCAGAGTGGGAACAGCTCTGTCCTACTGCCCCTGCAGCAGGGTAGCCGAGCAGAGAGCTGCGATCTCACACGGCCCAGTGTAAGCAAGATGACATCATGACAAGGGGCTAGAACAGCAAGACCAAAGGGACCTGAGAGTCAGTCGATGTGATGCAATGCAAATTGGGAGATGGAAAGTGCCGGGGCTTCTTGGAGGGCAGAGATACCTGTGTCTGGCAGTGGCCAGGTGGGAACTGGCAGCACCGTGGTTTCTGCATGCATTACAGGACCTGTGGAGGAGAAGGGTACCCACCTCTGGGGGCACTCTGAGGGTTAGGAGCTCTTAAAAGAAACCTGGGAACAGGGCCTCCCTGATGGCGCAGCAGTTAAGTGCAGCAGTTAAGCGCTGCGCGGTAGAGCTGTCGGCAGCGGAGATGCCAGCTCGTCACCTGGCCGGGGAGATTCCCACATGGCCCGGTAGACCTCTCCTGCCTCGCCTGCTGCTCCCCTCAGCAGTGTATTTCTGATCTGCCTGTTCTGCTCCCCACTGTCTCTAGTGAACCTTCTCGCCTCCCCACGCCTCTGGCCTGCACCCTAGCATTATGTGCATAAATAAATAAATCTTTAAAAAAAAAAAAAGAAAAGAAAGAAACCCAGGAACAGGTGAGTTAGTTCATGATGGAATGCATCAGCCAGGGTCTCCCTCACTAGATCTTGAGTGTTTGGGAATCAAGAAAATCTTATTAGTGACTGGTGCCTGGCATCTAGCCCACAGCCTAAAGGCTGGCAGGTGCTCGGTATTATTTGTTTAGTTAATGAGCAGGAGGGGAGCAGAGTCAGGAATGGAAAACCACATGTGCATGGGCTTTGAGGTTCACTGTGCAAAGGAGCCAGCGAGTAAGTGGGGGCTTCTGGGACAGGAACGATCTGCGGAATGGTGGGTGGAAAGCAAGAGCAGAGGCGGGTTCTGGGTCCTGTGCAGTTCGGTGTGGCAGGAAAGGGAAAAGAAATACAGGAGTTGAAGCAGGTGCCAGAAGGTGGTGAGCTCTGCATGCATGTTTATTTGCTGCTAAATATGTAATTCTCTCTACCCAATTAATTTGTTATTCCACTGAAGAAAAAGGGAAGCCTTGTTAAGCAGTCAACCCTGGATTTTCAGCACACTAATTCTGTATCCTCTTATGTATTCCCACTTTGTCTTACTCTGATTGAACATTACCATCAACCCAACTGTTCCTTTCTCAGTATTCCTGTTTGTTTGTACTAGCATAGATGATAAACCTGAATACTGATGCCACCACTTTTTATTTTTTTTTATTGCATTAACAATGGCTAACAACGTTTTATATAATCCAGGGTACAGGTTCATGCCTCTTCAGGTGTATGTTACCACACCACCTCCATCACCAAAGCACCCAGAGTCCTCACCCATATTCCATTCTGATTCTCCAATTTTAATGAGAGAGAAACTCTAATGATATTTACAAGGAACTGGAAAAGTACAGCTAGATTTCAGGTTTCTCCAAACTGTCATCATTTTTAATACTCAATTTTTAAATATCTGAAATATTTATGATAATAGTTTATGAAACCATTGCAGCTATTTCTAAGGGCTCCAAGATACAGATATTTCTATATTTATCAACAAAAACCTTTTTCTTTTTTCTCTTATACATGTTATCTGAAATATTCTCAAATAAGAATTTTTACATGTGTAAACGTTAGCAATGATTTGTTTTATCAGGAAATAACTTTTTACCCTGTTACCAACATTTACACACATCCCTTTATGTTGTTGGGTTGTAAATCAACATTACCTCAATAAAAAAAATTAAAAAGAAGTGAGCTAAGTTGCTTTTAACAAAGTAGAAATATAAATAAAAAGTCATTCGTGGGTAAAAAAAAAAACTCTCGAGTGAATCAAAAGAAAATGATATCTAATAATCTATCCCAACAAGTATCTGACAAATTTAAAATGCCCTTTATAGTAAAATCCTGGATAAATTTCAGGTTTCTAAATACAAAAGTATTGACTAGATATGGGTAAATGCAGAAAACTGTGTGTTTTTTGATGTGTTCTCTGAATATTCCTTTATTTTCATATGCTGTGTATCTTTCTTCACATTTGAGCTTAAAATCAGGGTTCAGTGAGATGGCCAACATGACAGTGAGATATCATTTTGGCCCTTTATTTCCCTTATGATTATCTTTTTTAAAACTGGACTAAGGTAAGGTTAAAAATAAAATTTCTAACAAGGATCTGCATGAAAAGCAATGAGTGCTGTCCATCTGGAGTTTAAATTTTTTTCCCAATTTTTTTATGCTTGTCTTGTGTACCCCTAATGATTTTTTTCAGCTACTTTATCAAATCTTTTCAATAAATTTAACTGAATTTTTATAGAAGGAGCTCTCTTTTGATATTTCCTTAATCATATTCTATTCATGAAATTTTATAATTAAAGATTTTGACCAGCATAAATCAATTTGGGAATAAACTTATTCTTAACAGCATATTGGGGGTGTCTCTAATGGGCATCACAGAAACAAGGCGGTCTCGGAGCCACCTGTCTACACTGCACTTGGACTTCAGACAGGGTATTGAGAACACTGTTTTTCCTCACTGTTATGATACAGCAAATCTGATCATGTAAGAGGGTGGTCCTCAGGAAAGGGGAGTGTCCCAGGACCCCAGCCCCACCTCAAGCCAGAGAGATCCAAGACACCTAGGACTATGAATCCCAGAATGCCATCATTACCGAAGGAAGGATGCTGAGGACTGAGGGTGGAGTTAAGCAATGGTTTTTGGTATTTAAAAAGCAGACATGTGAGCTTTGAGAGGGGCTATTGCTCGTGGTTATGGATTGCCAGGTTTTTGAGTGTGCCATTGAGATTCCAGCTCAGCGGAACTGGTCAATAAATTGGCATTCACCAATTTATTCTTTATCTTTTTCCCTTCCCTTTTTGTAAATAGACCCTTTTTATTAATTTTATTGTTTGTGTCTGCAGTTGAGTCTTATAAGTCCCTTTTTAGGGTACGGATGAGAACCCACAGACAGGCACCCCATTTATATTGGGGCTGCCCTGTAACAATAAGTGAAGGTCACCTCAAAGGGCATCCATTATTATCATCACGTTAACTTTTCTCAAGATAATAACTAATGATCTATGATGATTTCTGGGTTTATGACGAATTCTTCTGGGCCATTAATGTTCCGTCAGTTTTCTGAACTGCTTTTTTTTTTAAATTGAAGTAACATTGCATTCTAACATTACATAAGTTTTCAGGTTTTTATTCTTGAGAATTGACATTTGTCTGTATACATTAAGTTCACCACTAAAAGTTCAAATTTAGTGGTTACCAGAAGGGAAAAGGTAGGTGGGGTAAATCAGGGAAAAGGAGGCCCATGTGTGGTAAACTGCATTTGGGATTTAGGCTGTAAATAAGTCAACAAATGTATGGCCATTCCTACAATTGTTAAGATGCTTCCTCTTGTCACAGAATGAATGCAGGCCACCCCCCCCCCACATCCCACCCCTCTCCTGAGATAAGCCTGTGCCCTAAATTAGTCCCTCCTCACTTTTCTGAAATCCTCCAAACATGAGCAAAGATTTAAAAAAAAAAAAAATATTCTTTATTGTGGTAATGTTTTCCTTTTGTTCTATATAAAAAGAGAAACAAAACATGCCCACATATGTACAAACTCTACTAATTAATTATAATAGCTAAATAAAATGTATTCAACTCTAAGCTCCACTTAGACAAGAACTACAATTTTTATTGGTCTGTTTAGCATCGTATACTACTGACTAGACTGACAGCCATGGAAGTCAATATATATATATGCTCACTGAATAAGTTCAGAAGGCAAATAACTCCTTTAACAGTTTCTATTTTGAATGGATTTTATAAGTGAAAAGTTAGTCATTATCCATTTTAAACAAAAAATATGTTGATCAAAAATTCAGTGAATTCTCAGATTAGAATTTATTTTCAGCATGTTGATTTTTAAATTTCCCTTGTGCATAAGGAAAACACTAGATTTGTATTTTAAATAGCCTGCAAAACTTTGTCAGAAGTTTCCATATTTGATAGCATTAGGTAGTACAAAATTAACCTTTCAATCACACTTAAGTTCAATATTCATAGTAACTTTAAAATTAAGAGCTATTTGAAATTTTTGGTGATTTCTGATTATCTTATATTGCTAAGAAAAAATATGATGTCTATACAATGTATAGTTAGTTACTCTGGCTGTTACTAGGGTTGGCCTGCTATGCTATGCTATGCTATGTTGCTACATTATGTTATGTTATAGCAAAAAGTATATCCTTCTAGTGAAGATTTCTACAGAGACTATAGCTTCCAAAGTATAGTATAAAATGATTGTTAACCTGTAACGTTAGCATGCTGCTCTAGATTGTGAAGATACATGTTCCTTTCTCCCTAGGGGAAGTTAACCCATTTGCAAATATGAACATTGATATCTATCTTTGAATTTGCTTTCCTCTCGCGCTCCTACTTTAGGACCTAGGACATGTCGTGAGTCAGAGAAGACAAACCCATGGTGAACAACAATAGATTAAATTGTGAAACTAAAAGGTCATTCCAAATAAACTTTTTTATTTCCCTCGAGAGAGTGTGTTGCAAATAAATCTCAATCAAATGGCTGCAATTCCCTTAGCCTTGAGTGAGGAAGAATGGAAAACATAAGAGAAATACAACTCTGTTCTATATTTATTTACCTAACCCCTAAACATTAGTTCAACCCCAGCTAGTACTATATATGTTTTATTGAGCCTCAGTGGGCACACAGCAAGTTACTTTTTACTTTATTACAAAGGCAGTATCAACAATGTGGATGTTCTAATATTGGTAAACTCGTATAAATTTGAAAGGGGTTTGGATGTTATAAATGAAGACAAACTCTTTCAGGAAGAATTTAATAAGCAGATTTGAAAATTTTTACATTGGCATAACATTTAAGCAATACCTCCTTATGCTAATTTATTAATTGAATACAGATAATATCCTTTTAAAAATCATACCACATTGTGCCTATTCATTTGTTAAAGAACACATGCTGTTTAAATAATATGGACATTAACTTATAATGTATCCTTCTAATAGGTAAATAATACAGCTAAATTTATTTAAGCTTAAATTTATTTAAATAAACAAAATAAGTTAGCACTTTAAAGAAAAAATTTTAATACCTTCATTTTTAAAGATATATGCCTGAAACTGTTGTTTGTTTGTTTGTTTGTTTTGCAATTTAATTGTGATGATGATGATGCTACTTTACTAATCTAAAACTAGAAATAACTTTCACACATAATCAGTTTTACTCAAAGCTGAAACAAGTTGAAATAATCATTAATTACATGACTAATTTCTCATGTATTTAGATAGGGCTAAAATTTAATCAAGATGAATATTGGAAGAAATTATCTTACTGTACCTAGTGAAAATTTAATTTTAATTTCTAGGCTTCCCAGCAAATATTTTCCAAAAAGTTTCAATTTCCCCACAGCCTAAAATTATAGCCCCATTCTGAAAAATCTAAGACTGTGCAGTGTCTCCTTCCCATATACTGCTATGTTATTAATAGAAGGATGATTTGACAATCTTGATCTTATCTATTAGCATCCATGTGTTTGCCACAAAATGTACAATCAAGAGGCATTCATCCTGCCTTAAGAAATTAATTCAAAATGTTCACCTAGATTGGTTTATAAAACAATATTTTGTTGATAACAAATGATCAAACACAATATGCCAGCAGGTGTGTGTGCCTTGTAAAATAACAAGTCAGCTTTTCCACAGCTATCTTTTTGCTTGTGTAGGTGAATGTTTCAATAAGACAAGAAATATAATATAAAACCAAAACTTTAATATCATCTCTGACCCACTGCTTAATCTCATCCTTGATTACTTTGTTGTTATCTCAACCACAGGCACTGATTGTAAAACCTCCTTAAATTACAATAAGATTTTTCCTCCCCTCTTCTCCCCTTCCCTTCTTTTTCCTTCCTTCCCTTTCCCCTCCCTTCTTCTCTCTCCTTCCCTTCCCCTCCCATCCTCTCTTCTCCTTCGCTCCCCTTTTTTCTCTTCCCTTCCCTCTACCCTCCTACTTAATTTTAAGATAATTAGAGTTTCATCCTAATCTCCATGAGCAATAATAAATTGATTTGTAATTATCTAATTTGTTTGAAATTCATCTACATGTCAAATAGAATCACAACCATTATGTCAAAAGTTCCAGATTCTATTTTGTATTTTTCCTGGGATTTACTAATTCACTGTCAAAGAGCAATTGAGCAATATTCAGGGGATTTTACAAGGAAACACAGATAATATCAATATATTCAGGTTCTTAATAATGGAATTTTTTTGTTAGAACCATCAATATTGTTGTTCCTATACTAGTATAGGTCCATGTCCCATTAATATATAACTCTCTAATATCATTCGGAAATAAATGCATTAGCAATGACTTAAAGATAGCCAATGAAAAAATACTCTATCGGACTTTTGTGGTGAACTTAATGTAGTATATACTTGCAACAAACTATGTTATAATGCAATGTTATTTCAGTAAAATATATATTTAATATACTAGATAGGCTAGTACTTTTCACTAATCAATAATAATACCATATAGTATTATAAACTGTTTCTTCTCTTAATTTTTGAAGATACCAGTATTTTAAGTAATACAATAGTAAGAATATTTTATCATATAACTTTAGTGGGCTAGCAAGATAGTGGCCTATCGTGAGTTTTTCCCCCAAATTCAATCTCTGGGAAAAGCTATAGAATGTGGAGGGGAAAAGGAGCAGTGGAGAAGACTGAGAAGAAATAATTTTTTTATTTTGTTTGTGTCTTAGAAAATGGAAAGGAATGGGGGTTTTGTTATTTAAATAAAAATTTGTTATTTATGTTTATCTAGCTACAGATATTTATTGATGAAATGATATTGTTTCAGTCAGAATTCAATCAGAAAAGCAGACATAGACAATGAGGGTCCAGCATACCCTGCCTGCCATTCTTTGCCTGACCCCAGCATATTCCTTTTAAAGATTTACTTGAGAGATTATTTCTGCTTGACTTCCTGCAATTGGTGGTTAGCTATAGTCTATGTGATGCCACTGTTTCTGTGTCTGCTGATGGAGAAATAAATCTTCAGGGCCTCCCTGGTGGCGCAGGGGTTAAAGTCTCAGCACAAACAGGCTATTGCCAGCCACTGTGACATGAGTTTGATACCCAGCTAGGGAGCTGACCCACTTGGTGCAGCAGACATCTCCTATCTTACCTTCTGCTCTCCTCGGCAGTGTTTTCCAGTAGATCTGCCTATTCTGCTCCCCTCTTTATCTCTGGTGAATCCTCTCACACACACACACCCCACCCCCGTACCTCTGGCCTACACCCCAGTTCTTGTGTGCGTAAATAAATAAAAATAAAATTTTAAAACATAAAGAAAGGCAAGAAATCTTCAGGGCAAGTCACCAGGAAGAGAACATGGATGTAAAGTGAGTGAAGAGGACAGCACTGGACCCTGTCAGAAGGAGCCAGAACTTGCATAAGAAAGGACTGGAACACCACAGTGGTCTCTTACCACATTTAACACACTCAAGCCTTAGCTCTCAATGGTGGACTGTCCTCCAAGAGAAGGTGATGCTTTCACATGGAGCTTGGTAACCACCTGGCCCCCAGATGGAGGAAACTGTAGAGATTGTGGCAGACCACATGACGCTGCAAGCAGAGCTACTGCAGTGACAGAAGACGATGACGAAAGATGAACAACAAAATGTGTCAGCAGCAACAGCACCTCATGCCCTGCACTGACCCTCCAAGCATGAAATAACTGTGGCTGCAGCTTGACTTCTACCTTCCAAGTCTCATACAGTATGTCTCTTACCAGACACATTAACCTGAAAACTTGAGGAAAAGGGAATTCTAAAAAGTATAGTTGCAGCTTTGCCAAACTGGTACCACACAAATCCACCACAGATACAATGTCAGGATTTCTTTCAGAATCATCCAAGAGGGAGTAAATTTAGCAGGACCAACTATGAGCTCATGTCGTTTAAGTTGGATAAAAGGTACATGAAGGGCATTACATTATTCTCTGTTCCACTATTTTGAAACTTTCTGTAGTTACAATTTTTACTTAAGAAATGACAGAGAAAGGGAGAAAGAAGGGAGGGAGGGAAGGAGAGAGGGAGGGAAGGAGGTAAAGGAAGAGAGGGAGAGAAGGAGAGGAGGGAGGTTGGGAGGGAGGGAGAGAAGGAGGGGAGAGGAGGAGGAGGGGAGAGAAAGAGAGAGAAAACTCAGACTCTCTTGAACTATTTAATGTCTCTGTATGTGGGAAGAAGATAGGAGTGAAAAGCAAGTGGTGACAGAAAGCCTGTGCACAGCAATTAGAGGTAGTTGTAAAATAATTAAAGAAAATATTTTTTTATTTCCCCTCCACGGCAGAAATATTAAGGAGCTAGCATCCACCTGCACAGGTGTCCTTGGGATAATATATGGAAATGCAAGAAATCCCTGCTAGGTCAGTAAGAATGCCCATCTACTTTAAATCTTCACCTACCATCGCTTCTTCCAAGCCTCAGAATATTTGAATTTCTACCCCAGAAGGCTGCCTCCTCCCTTTTCTTGCTAATGATTTCAAAATGTGCCTGCTGCAGTGTCAGCAAATAGGACTCTTCCACGGTGGTTTTGACATGCCTGGGATCTCCACCGAGTCTCATCCTCCATCTTTCTCCTAAACTCACCAGACTGGAATGTGTTCTTCAGTTCTTGATACTATACAGAATACCAAGACAAGGTCTAAACTTGTTTTTTTTAAGATTTATTTATTTATGCATACAAGCTGGGGTACAGGCCAGAGGCGTGGGTTGGCAAGAGGGTTCACCAGAGACAGAGTGGGGAGCAGAACAGGCAGATCGATGGAAATACACTGCTTAGAGGAGCAGCAGGTAAGATAGGAGAGGTCTGCCTCACCATGTCGGAATCTCCCTGGCGGGGCATGGAGCTCGCATCGCTTGGAACTGGCATCTCTGCTGCCGACGGCTCCACAGTGCAGCACTTAACCTCTGCGCCACCAGGTAGGTCCGACAAGGACTAAATTTACCTAAGGAGAAATAAAGCAGACAAACAACCTAATTATTTATCAATTATTGATTGATGATCAGTTATTAATTGCTGACTATGGCATTGTTATTGCTTTTGAGATACTGTAGAGAATCATACAAAGAAATAGCCCTAACTTCCTGACCTGCTGTATGACTAAGGTTAGCAAAGAGTGGGGAAAGTCGATAAGTAAGATAAATAAAACACAACCACTCCTTTAAAAAAAGAGATTTATGTAGTTATTTATTTACTTATTTATGCATAAAAGAACTGGGGTGTAGGCCAGAGGTGTAGAGGTGAGAGGATTCACCAGAGACAGAGTGGGGAGCAGACAGGGAGACTGACTGAAATACACTGCTGAGGGGAGCAGTGGTTGAGACACAAGAGGTCTGCTGCGCCATATGTGGGTCAGCTCCCTGGCCCAAGATGGAACTCAGGCCTCAGCAGTGATAGCTCTGAGACTTAACCCCTATACTACCAGGGAGGTCCCAAACACAACCTCTCTTAACTAGCATCAGAATGGAGGACTCAGTTAAGGCATGGAAAAAGAGAAGGCATACACATTACAAAGAGAAAACCATTGCTATTTGTAGGCTACTTGATTTCTTTGTTGAAAATCCCAAAGAATCTACTGTAACAAGTAAGTGAATTTGGTAAGGCTGTAGGACACAAAGTCAGTATATGAACATCAGGCAGATTTCTCTATATTAGAAATCAACAACCAGAAAGACGAAATCCTGCCCGTGGTAGGCTGCTGTCACCTCACCCATGTGCTCCATCATCATCATCTCTCATAGTTGCAAACATATTTTGAATTTGAAGATTCAGGAATATCATACAAATGGCAAAATTCAAAATGTCTCTAAATAGGAAAGTTCTCTCTAAGTGAGATACACTGAATGCAGAGAGATAATGAAAACCATTTTTTCCACAAAATGGGATAGAAAAGAACACAAGGGACCATGGAGATGGATCACGGGTGAATTGGTGGTGGGCTACCCCAGGGGAATACAAAATGTAAAAGACATAAAAAACAATAAAAATATATTAAAAAAAATTTTCCAATTTCAAAGGAAAATCAGTCTAGATATTTCAGTCCAGCTAGAGTCCAACGAAATACATTCAGCTAAATATAATTATAAAAATATAATAAAAATATTCTCAAATCTACAAAGTGTTGTTATGCAGATACATATTGAAGGATAGACTCAGATAATTGGGGAAGATATTACAGGTTTATAAGTGATATGGAAAAATAGATGTGCATTTTTATTGTTATTGTCTTTACAGAAATCAAGCCAGAACAAAACCCAAATTAAAATTAAGTCCATATCAACAATATTTGGAAAGAGTGGAGGAGGGAGCTAGTAAAAGTTTGAAATGAAAGTATGTTAAAGCACTTTCTTATTAAAGGAAATGAAATCAATATTAATAAACAGATATATAATTGAGAATTGATGAATGGAAGAAAAATAGACAAAACTAACACAACCCAAAAGAAGCAAAAGTAGAAATCCCAGTACTGACAAAACAGATTTTAGAGCCACACTATCACCTGGGAAAAAACGAGATTAGATATGTATATAGTGATAGAAAGAACAATAGAACCAGTTCTCTGTCATGTCTACCTTAAACATACAAGTACCTAACCATGCAGAGCCCAAGTATATCAAGCAACAATTAATCAATTGTAGGGAGAAATCATTAAGTCAAAAAATGTAGCTGAAAATTTTACTCATCCCTCTCAAAAAGTGATGTATCAAGCAGACAAAAAGAAGAAACAAAGGTATTGAAATCTATTAAAATGATTTTAAATAATATATTGTAGATAGAACATGGAAAATTTGAAGTTTTAATGAATAACGAAGAAGCATTATAACATTTCATTATACATTCAGTAACCATAATTAGAATAATTTCATTTTCTAATCAGTATCTTGAGCCCATATTTTGTATATTATCCAATTTTAAGCAAATTACCTGGCAACAAAGATTGAAAGATTTTAAAAATAGCTTGATGTGTCAAATCTTGAGAGATAATTATAGTTATTTTAAAGTGATTATAAATAAGATATAAAAGACAAAATTTTAAAATGAGAAAGAATTCAATAAATATCATTTTTATGCAAGCTTAAATTATATTTGTGTTAAAGCAGCACTTAGAAATGAAAGGAAATGCTAACAGTACATGTTTTTGCTGAGAGATCAAAAAATCGTGGATGTGTCTTAACTGTTGAGAAAAATATGAGTTCCAACAATGAATTCATTTTCATCCTGTCCTAATATATCTATCAACTTCATTTCATCATGCAGTTATAAATGCTATTCCAGTTTCATGGGGTTAACACAAACGGATTTTCTAGGGTGAATGGTGGTCTTACACTCAGCTTATGATTTTAGCAGGTCTTCCATTTCTAACTAAAAAGAAAACAAAAAGCAAACACATAGTTACACAATAGCATGCATTTCATCTGTAATATTATCAGAGCTAATGTCATCTCCGATATGTGATTATTATCTTCATTGCTTTGAGTGGCACCTTGACATTTACTGTCTTTGAATACCAGCTGAGTAAGGTTATAAGTTCTAGCAAATAAATTGTATCAAACTTATTTTCTGACTTCCTAAAAAGCAGGTTCCAAGTGGACAGGCTTGATTTGATACATTTTCTTCTGTACCAAATAGTTTTAGAAATTATAGTATCGTTTGCATTGCATATGATAAGTAATAAAATTGATGGAGTGATAAAAGCAGCACAAGTACATCAGCTATTACTGATCAATTCCAATAGAAGGGCACTGAGAACAAAAACATTTGATTTTTAAAATAGTCCATGTGTTAAGTAACATGCAAATACTCTGATAATGATAGTCTGCTCAATGCAATGAGTGCTTCAAAATATTACAAAAGAAGTGTTATAATCTATCAAATTATTCATAACTACTTATTCATCAGCTCTAATTTGACATTAATATTTGTCATTTGCATAAGTAATTCTAACCAGCGAAGGCCAAACCACTTAGAAGGTTATTTATTAATTAAGTACTTGATTAATAATTATAGACTGAGGAATTGTGATTTAATATTTCCGAATTCATGGTCTCACTGCAAAAAACAATCACTCATTCATGGACAATAGCCTTTCTTATAGCAACCATAAACTTAACTGGCCTGGTCATTACTGGGCTTCTATTATAAAGCATTCTGTGAATTTCATTTATTTCAAATAAACATATATAATTGTTTTTTAATTTCAAATCTTCTACAGAAATAATATTTTTTCTATAATCATTCAAACCTGGAAAATATAGACCTGTGTGTCATAAGAGAATTCTGTCCTGAGTATTCTGTCCTTGTGATCTTCATAGTCATTAGTCCTATCATTCTAACACTTACATAGGACTCTATTATATCCCAAGCACCAGGAACTGTGAACTTTCTGAGAAGTGAGTGAAGATGAACCTGAAAAGTGCCAACTCTTAAAATGGCAGTTAGTTTTTAGCCCCCCCCTCTTTTATGCCTGTGCTTCTACTCTCAGTAATGGGCTCTTAGCTCTGACTCAGAGACCCCTTAGCTGCACCACTCACCTGCCCACTTTCCTGAGTAGCACATAACTACCTTCCTGGCATCCCCATTTAGATGCTGCCCTTCAGTCTCATCCCCCCAAAACTTTGCTTAAGCACACTAATACTAATATGCTGTTACATACATATCTGCAGCTTTCATACCACTTCTAGAGATGTAGCACCCTAATTTTAAAGCTATACAATTTTGTAGCATTTTCAGTTTATTCCTTTAACATCAGTCTTGTTTCCTCTTGAGAGTCAAACAAATGTAAATAAGTAAGTCCCATAGACTATCTATACTGATGTATTCAACAATGTTCGGGAAGAAATATTTGATTAGCTTCAACTATGTCTACATATTGTTCCAGATGCTGGCAATAGTAGAGATGGCAGACAAACCAGGTGTGGGTTATGCTCACACAGAATGAATTATCTAGGGGAGGAGGCAGTTGTAAAACTTGTTAATTACATAGATGGATATGAAGAACATATTTAGAAAATTATCTTCAAATAAAATGAAGTTTTCCTGAGAATATAGGCAATAAATAAAAGGTTAAAGAATGAAATTAGCATTACCCAAAGTCCTAAAGTGCACAAGCATGTTAGAAGAATATGTATAATATAAAATTAGATCATATTAATTATACACTTTTACAGACTATTTAAGATTTCCTATTAGATACACTTTTCTTGATTTAATTAAATATCCATGTAAAACATTATTTTAATAATGACAACGTTAGCTGTCATTTGAGTTTACTTTCTTTTTTTATGAACTGATCTTTTTTATTGGACTAAGTTGGTACATTTCTATGCATTAAAACTTTTCCTGTGATTTTTTTAATGTAAATTACTGTGAGTTTCTCTATTCTGATAACATCTACATATGACCTTGACAAGTCAAAGGATGTAAGAATGATAGTAAATACATACGTGTGTGTACACACACATACACATACATATCTGCTTCAGAAATCATTAAAACATTTCATGTTCCCACTTGCAGAATAATAAAGAGCGCAGATCCTGGTGCCTTGGCCAAAACTAGATTTTTTTCAATCTTTGCTAATTCAATAAGCTGAATTTTTACATCTGTTGTCATTGAGTTCAAACAAATATTCATACATTTACTTTCCATTTTTTGTTTCTATTTGGTAAATTTTCTGTTAGTGTCTTCCACCGTTATGTGGATTATGTTATGTGTCTTTTGCCTCCTGGTTTTAATAACTGGAAGTAGAAAACCATTGCATATAGAACTTATACAATATTGATATATTTTCCCTCTCAAGAAAAGGGATTTTTTTCTTGTGTGTACATCTATTTTGCCTATTTTTTGTGGACTTTGACAAGCTGACTCTAAAATAGAAATAGAAATACAACAGTACAAAAACACTTCAGAGTATTTTTATTAACAAAGATGGAGGACTTATGTAACTAATAATCAGAACTTATTTTAAAGTTGAAGTATTTAAGTGGTTTATTGGCATAAGGATAACAGATGCAGCACAGGGACAGAAGATAAGGCCTCTAAACAAAGGTACTTAGTTAATGTATGAATGATGGTATTGCAGACTGTGGGGAAAATACAGTGTTTTAATAAATAAACATAAATTGGAAGGCTGTGTGGAAATAAAAGTTAGTCTTGACCTTTTTTTTGAACCATCAACAAAACACTATAGTACCCCAATGTGGAAAAAGATGAGACAGAGTAGTTTTTCTACCCATGAAAAATACAAAATAAAAATCAACAGGCAAAAATATAACATGAAAATCACTATCCATAAGAATTAGAATAACATTAGAATTAAGAACTTACTTCTCTTTGTCAAAAGATACCACCATGTGAGGAAACCATGGAGTAGAAGATAATATGTAATTAATGTACCTGAATGCATTCATTTCTAGAATACACAATTTCCACAAATAATAAGAAAAATATAGATGACTTTATGTAAAATCAATCAATCAACTGCCTAGTCACTAAAGTAGATATTCAAGTGCAAATTGGGGACACTATTTTTTGAAGTGAAACAGGGAACTATTAATTATGTACCAAGACAACTGGTATAAACTGGAATTCTCTTGGGCAAATAGGAAAGATTCTCAACTTGGTTAAGAATCAGTATGATGGTTAATTTTGAGTCAGCTTGACTAAGGATGTTTAGATAACTGATAAGATATTATAGGGTGTGTTGATAAAACATTATACTGGTGCGTTGTGAGAATGTTTCCAAAAACATTAGCACTGTAATCAGTAGACTGAGTCAAGAAGATCTGCCCGCCCCAATGTGTGTGGGCATCACCCAACCCACCAAGGTGAACTCTGTTCGTGGGGTGGGGTATGCATCTCTGCCTGCCCTCACACATCAAAACTCGCGGTTCTCAAGCCTCCTAACTCAGATTGAATTACACTGCTGGCTTCCTGGTTCTGAAGCTTGCAGAGAGTAGATTGTGGAACTTTTCAGCCTCTATAATCATGTGAATCAATTCTTATAATAAATCTCTTATTGATCTAGCTATCCTATCAGTTCTGCTTCCCTGGAAAAACTAGACTAGTATAATAAGTGAACTGTCAGCCCATGTCATCACGAAATACCATTACCAGAACAGCTAATTAAACACACACACACACACAGACACACACACACACACACACACACACACACACAAACACACCAAGAGTGCAGGATGTAAGATGGTGAATCTACGTCATATATACTCCTGCAGGAGAGCTAATTGTTTATAATACTTCAGAAAAATATTTTGCATTTTTTTATGAAAGCAAAATATGCATCTTCTATGGCTCACTTGTCCTAGTCTAGAATTACATCCACCAAACTAGGCACTAATGAGTATCAAAATACACGCACAAAAATTTATTCTTAATAACATTATTCACACTAACAAAGAACTGAGGCAAAGCCCAACCCATGAACAGCAGTATCAATAAATACATCTTGTTTACTCATGCAATAAAATATTATTCAGTAATGAAATGAACATCTGCCAAAGATGAATCTCAAAAACATAAAGTCAAACAAAAGCAGCAAGACTAAAAAATAATAATAATAAATAATAAGTTTCTGAAAGAAACAGCAAAAACTGATTTTGGTGTTAGAAATCAGGATAGTGGTTGCCAACGGAGAAGATCGGGGTACAATGATGGCAAGCGGGGACCAAGGAGGACTTCAGAGAGGCTGCTGATGTTCTATTTCCTGATCTAGTTGTTAGTTGCCTGTGGGATCATTTGTGATTTTTCAGCATATCACAAATCTTATAAATTGTCCCTTTTTGTTACCTATGTTACATATTTTACATTTCCAACATTATGTTGAAAAATTCTAACAAATTTTCTCAGGACTACATGAAAAATAATAATCAACAGTGTATATACAAACAGAAAATTAATTACATAGTCAACTAATTCTCAAAAGGTAAATAATAAATCAAGTAGAAAAATTCCTCAGGAGCTTTAGATGAATATAAATTACCTAAAAACCTGCTAACATTTCCTTATGAAGGTAGTCTTGTTTTTATTGGGGGGGGGGAAATCCATAAATGAAAATATAAAATAATTCCTAAAGATACTAACTACACAGTTAATGAATACTGTTCTAGTTGACTAAACATATGGATTGATGCAATATAAAACAAATGTTTGGCAGGAAAATATGTTTATTAAAAAATATAATTTCTCAATTATTCCAAGATTTTTCTGCATCCTTATTTGAGAAGCAGAAAAGAATCACAGGGAAAACTTGACCTCTCTCACTTGTCAGTTTAGTTTTATTTCTGACTGTCAACACTGCAAAATGAATCAGTCTGCTTTCTCAGTTGGTCATGAGCATCATCAAGAAAACAAAAAGTAAGCAAATTTTAAAAACTACATTGCCAAAAACATAGTGCGTAACTACAAACACCAAGTAACAATGGTACCCTGGTAGCTTTTCAAGCTAGCATATGTGAAAGAAAGTGACCTATGGGGAAGTTTTAAGTAGTGATATGAATATGAGAGTGCATACAGAGCGTTGTGACGGTTGCCATAGTCAGGTGCTTTGACTAATGTTTGTTGAGTACACCCAACAGTGTCAGGTGAGAAGATAGTTTAGTTGCAGTGAGACTGACCAATGCCAGTGCAAGACAGAAATGCCCCATACAAGTCCTTCCAGCCTTCCAATAGTCAAATATGGCTCAGCAAATTCTTACCAAAGGTATCTGTGCATTGGCTGTTAATGCATGGACTAGTAATTTCAACAGTCATGTAGAAAATTAAGAAAATGTTCTGATATTTCAAACCAGAAAGTTTGACTTTTCTTTATTTGACTATGGGTTTTAGTTAATACAGTTTTTCTGATACCTATTATTAATTTCATTTTTCATTATAGTTAATTTTGGCAGGAAGTTTTTGCTTTCCTATCTTTAAGCCCAAGAATTGTACATAAATATACCTAATGAGACAGCTGCATTCATTTCTGTAAATGAACTAACATGCTTTTTTCTCTCATCACATGAATTATGTAAATAGAATTTTGCTTTGTCTGCAAAAAATCTGAGAAAGGCACTTTGGGTTATGTTCGATTATAACATTTTTAAAATCACTAATAGGCAATATGAAGTATAACTATGCTAAGCTTGTTATTGCCCTCTCTGATCCAGGCAGGTAATGTTCCACACATAGAAACTTAGTCAACCGGGTGAAAAGGGACTAAACGACCTATTGTCAATGACCATGTTGTCGTTAGGCAAAAGGCTACCTGTACCTAGCATGGGGCCCAGGGTGAGCATGGGAGGAAGGGATGAGAACCTTGGAAGCAGCCCTCAGACTAAGGTGGGAATAGCATCCTTCTCTTTTTGGACACCTCTTCTGACCTAAGTTCTAGAATCTAAGCCATGAAATTTCCTGAAACATTTCCAGTGATTGACAATGGAAGATACTCTGTCCACTAAAAATGACCAGGACTGGATGCAGGCTGATAGATGCCTACAAAACAGCCTATAACTGACCATTCTGAGCCTTTTTGATAGCTGTATATTATTCTCTGTGTGCAATTCTCTTTGTTCGCAAAAATTTGAGAAATTTCTCAAGTTTCAATCTAGTGCTGTTGGACTACTGGCAACGAAGGTAAAACATATGCCCATTCTCCAGATGGGATATCAGGGAGTGCTGTGTCTCCAGTCTCTATGGCAGAGGGAGGAGTACAAGCGCCCTAGCAGAGGACACCCACTCCCTCTGGAGCAGCTACATCACCACTGTAACGGGCAGCTAAGTCAGCAATCTGGGGAGTTGCTGAGAAGAACGGAAACTTTTCCCAGGCAGATGCCAAGTAAACTCTGGAGACCTTTTAGAAATAACTGAGGCCCACTGTAAGAGAGGGTAATTTCTAAAAATTAGACTAGTAGGCCTCATGCTATCATAAGTTGGATATTAAAAGTAAATGTAGGTTTAATTTTTATCACAGTTGGTAAACTCTGAGACTGAGATTATAGTAAATTTAAACATGAGGCCCAGTAATAGTGAGCATGTAAGCTTCTATAGCTTCCATTTTGTTGCTTTTTCTAGATTTTGACTATTATTATCTATTTTTGTTTCTACTCTTGTCATTTACTATTTTGTGGTATGGCTCTTGTTATAAAATACATGCACAGACAAAGGCAAATAAGATGCAGGAAATTAGTAAAAATAACAATAATAGATAAGCAAAAAATACCATTTTAGATTTTCATTTTAAATATATTACCTTTTAACTGGCAATGTGACCTAAATACACTTTATATTACTGTGGTTTAGTTCCTTCCTCTGAAACCTGAGGGAGTTGAGTTGGATACTATTTGAGGTCAACTTCCACAGCTAAGATTCATCCAGGAGATTTATGTTCATGTAACTTGGTATAATATCCTGAAACATTTTCTATTAAGTGAAAGGTCTCATTCTTGGAAACTTTATAACAAAAAAATATTGACTGAAAGTCTCAAGGGGGTCTATACTATTCTTTTAAAATAGCTAAATATGAATACTATGAATATTTTCTAAGAGAAACGAAGAATTGGAAAGTTATAGTCATAGAAATGAGAAAGATAAAGTGGGCTTCGTGGTATATTTCACTTACTTGAGGATCATACAGCAGTTCACAGGAATTTTATGTACAGACCTTACGAATATTGACCATGGCTGTGAGACAGGGAAATGTAAAGAAAAGAATATCACCTTGAGGTTAAACTAAATAAAAATGACTTCCTCCTGTGTCTTCACACAAAGAATAATCAAGTAAAGAAGTGATATTGCTAATTTAATCTAGACCTGAACAGCTTTTGCCTTACACTTTAAGAATATATATGGGATGTTTTATTAAGATTCCAAGACAATGATTTCTATTCAACCTTTTTGAATTATTTCTATTCACCTCACTTTGCATTTATGCATTATTTTAACATTAATTTAATCAATACCTATGTATTAACCACCAACATGTGCCTAGAAATCTATGTTTAAAAACAAGTATAGAAAAACTTCTCTTCAATATAAAAACTGTAGTATTATTAAATGATTCTTCTAGGTCCAGATGATTCTAATACATTGACTTAATAAAATGGTAACAACCAATTGGATTAGACTTCCTGATTAAGCTGTGGAATTCAGAGCTATAGATTATAAGGTTAATGTTAATAAGAACATTTACCTTCCTGAACAAGGTGCTATTCCAGCCTAGTTAAAGCCTGAATTTTTTACCTATAAAGTGGAGTAGCCCAGCAATAATCTTAGAATGTGTTCCAGAATTCCCTTAGAAGCAGCGTAAGCCATGTATAAATTTTACCTTCAGTGTTCAACCAAGAGTTTTCAGTCCTCATGGAAAGGTGATAAATAGTTGCACCAAATGCCGAGTAGTTACAAAAAGAAGATAAAAGGAAATCTTTGTACAGAGATCTCAATCAGCAGGTTGAGATCATAGTCGTTTGCAGAGGTTACTTGTTCTTCGCATATTATTTTTTCGAAAATCTTCCCTCACCATTCCTTTTATAGAAGTTGAGATATCCTTTTCTTTGCTTCTTGAACCCACAAAGGAATCGTAAGAATAGGAAATGTCACATAAAGATGAAGTACAAGTCACTCTCTATCTTTATGTCATTACTGCTTTGGTAACTGCAAATACTGTAAGTTCTGATACTAATGAAAAACTAAAACTTTTACTATCAAGAGAGTGAAAAGACAACCCACAGAATGGGAGAAAAGATCTGTAAATCATATATGTGAAAAGGTCCTAGCCACCCAGAATCCATAATGTGCTCTTACAACTCAAACAAAAAGACAACTAGCCTGATTGAGAAATGAACCAATGATTTGTACAGACTCCAGATAATCACAGCACAAGTGTGGCCTTGCTGACACCTTGAATTTGCACTCCTACTCTTCAGAATGGCAAGGCAATAAACGTCTGGTTCTGTAAGCCACCCAATTTGTCATACTTTGTTCCAGAATCCTTAGGAAACTACTACAAGGGATCATGAGGAAGATTAGGTGAATTCGAGCTAGGATTTTGTATATCTGAGTGAGGATGAGCAAAACGAAGACTCCTGTGTCATAGAAGAGAAGTGAAAGTTTATCAAGTCCTTACTATGTACTGGGTATTGTTCTACACATTTTATCATTATTATTTAATTTAGAGTATCATCTAGTTACTTCATTCTTATAATGACTTAGTTTCTAATACTAGTGTCAATTTAGAGACAAAATCTGAAATCTGCACTAGTTCTGCTTAGATAAATAGCCTTTCAAGAAATAGATTATTGTTCTCAGCAAATTCTTACTGGATAATAAGCAGATCTTGTACCATTATGCAATTTCTATATAAGTACTAGAAATCTTAAATGTTTCATTTCAGTGAAAAAAATAATTGACAGCCCTCTATGTCTTCAACCATCTGTCTCGTTATATCAAAATTAGACCTATAATAAGAGGAACAATACAGACCAGTTCTCTGTTATATTCTTGTAATACGCTAATAATCATTATACATAAAATAAATTGCATTGGCTCAATTATTAATCTAACTGGGATACATAAAGTGAAGTCTTTTAAAACCATTATGTTCAAAACAAATGGTCAATTTAGGTGGATTCATTATAAGTAAAAAAAAACTGAAAGTATATAATTATTTTAATTCCATGAAATGATAGATCTTTCTAGATTATAACTACTTCAGGAAATATTTTTATTTCATGATTGCCAATAAATTGTGTCTGTTTCACTCTTTTATTCTATTGTTTTTGTTTAATTTTATTTGTTCATAACATATTAAAACAACCACAAAATACTACTGCCTAATAGAAGCATCCAAACACTTACAGTGCCCATGGATCAAAACTTTGTATGGAAAATCAGCACATCTCTAAATTCCTCCAGACATGTGGTTTATGGCTAAATAAACATTAATCTCAGACAGAGGAAGCAAGTACCATTTTCCCATCTCCAATTTTTTCTAATTCATATTATATACTTTAAAAGCAAGACATCAATTTGAATTTCTTCATTCCCGCATGCCTTCATTTAGAAATTTCAAGAGCTTCTATCATTTGGAAAGCCATAAAGACTTGCAATTGATTTTTTTCTTTATTATTCAATATTTATCAATTTGGGTACTCTATCAAAATCAACAGGACGGGCTTTATAATTTAACTGCCTAATAATAAACATGAAGTAACACAAACATATACCCCAATTTTCACACTTGCAAATTTATTGTGCTTTTGTATATTATAATTCTTTTACTATATAGCAAAATATAATGCATTTATGGGATAATAAAGCTTTATAATGAATAAATAATTAAGAAGATAAAACATTAATATATACACCCATATAACATGCATCTGAAATCTAAAATATAATGATCTGCATACAGATGGCCCACAGGCACAAGAAAAAAAAGGTTCAGTATCACTTATTATAAAGGCAATACAAATCAAAATGAGCTATTACCTCACCCCTGCGAAATGGTCTATATCAAAAAGATTGGATACATGTATTGGTGAGAGTATGGAAAAAAGGAATACCCCCTCACTGTTGGTGGGTATGTCCATTAACAGTCTTTATGGAAAAATGGTGTGCTGATTCCTTAAAAACTAAAAATGGAAACACCGTATGATTCAGCAATACAACTTTTAGGTATTTATCTGAAGAATATGAAAACACGTAATACAAAGAGACTTCTGCAATCCCATCGCATAGCAGCATGATATACAATAGCCAAGGGTGTCATCAACCTAAATGCCCAGTGACAGATGACTGGATAAGAAACCGTGATATATATAAACCCAGTGAAATATTGTTCAGCTATTAAAAATTACAAAATTGTGCCATTTGGTTCAATATGGATGGTTCTTGAGGTGATTATGCTAAGTGAAATAAATCATAAAGAAAAAGCAGTTACAGGACGGTGTGACTCATTTGTGGAACACTATAAAAAAATGGCAAAGCACAACAAAAATAACTAGACTCTGTGAGAAATACGTAGATACCAGAAGGGTAAGAAGGAGGGGTAACATGGGTAGTGTGCCAGTGTCCTGGCCCTGGACCCTTGGTGGAGGCTGAGAGAAGTGTATGCACATGTTAAAGTATGAAGCTGTCTCCCCAAATTATATAGCTATGTAAATGAATGCCAAATCAATAAAATGTGATTAAAACAAATAAAATATAGTGGTCTGTGAAAGAGTTAAATCTATAAGAACTAAAAATGAAAAACTTCATTGTGAAGTAGTTATGTAAGGATAAGAATATGCAGAACATCTGAAGGGATCGGGCAGGCTGCTGGTTGAAATTGGTGCTAAGACAGTAAGCTCCCATATCGCAGTCCTTTAGTTTAACCAACGTAATGGACTCACATTACCCTTCCCTGCCAAGCAAAAGGAGACTCTAGTATGCACCATTGTTCTGCATTGTACAACTACACGAATATGTTTGTTCACCCACTAGCCAGCAAATATTTACTATTAGGCATCAATTGTGACAAAATAAAAAAACATGCCATTCCCACTTCTAGGAGATCACTTCTAAGTCAGCAGAGTGTGTAGCCACCTAAAGGCACAGTTTGAGGTATGCATGAGTTGTCAATTTCTGAATAAGCAAATTACCCCAAAACCTAGCAGCTAAAAACAGGACACGTTTATCATCTCACTGTTTCTGTGTGCCAGGAACATGTGTATGGGCATGACTTAGTTCTGGCCCTTGCTGCTTATTCTCTTAGAAGACTGCAGTCAAAATGTTGGCTCAGTGTCTGTGATTTCATCTGAAGGCCCAACCTGTAAAAAGATTTTGCTCTATGCTCATTCAATGTGTTTAAGGCATATCCAGTTGCCATGTGTCATGGGATTGAAAGCTGCAGTTCCTAACTGGCTGTTGGCCAGAAGCCATCCCGGTGCCTTGCCATGGACCCTTACCCACATGGCAGCTTTCTCATCAAAACATGTATGCCAGGAAGGCACTCAAGAAAATCTTCCAGCAAGTGGAAATTACCAACTTTTATAACCTAATCATATCAGTAGCATTCCATCTACTTTCGCATAATCTGTTGGTTAGACCCAAGTTATTATTAATTTCAGCCCTGTGGCAAGAGAGAGGTATTACAAAAGAACATATATACCAGCCAGTGGTTGGAGATCACTGGCTGCCATCTTAGATGTCTGCCTATCACAGGGCAGTAAAATGGCCTCCTTCCCAGTTATTTTTACCACCTGTAAACCATGCTTTCCAACATCTCTACTGGCAAAGTCACTTAGGGGCACTAAAAACTAGTATTTACTGAGGCATCCTTTAATGCAACTATACCACTGTGGCTGTGTTAAACTGTTAGTGCTCTTGTGAGTGACAGGCTATGGGACAGAGGAAAGATACATTTTGAGATTATTATTATTTTTTTTTTTAATGGCCAAAAAAAGAAATGTAGATTATGAGATGGGGGCTGAGAAAATCAACCTGGACAGTGTTGTATGGAGAAGAGGAGTTAGTCTTTAGTCTTAGTGACTGTTATCAGCAAGCTACCTAGGATAATCTGTATAACAATTAGGCTACTCATACCAGCTTAGTTATGGATCCTAGAGATTTCTGCAATTGGGCCACTCTTCACTCTTATCGCTATTGCTGGTGGGTAGATAAGTAGAATTTAGAATCGTGAACTTAATTCTCTTAAGATCTTAATCTGTGCTCAGGGACAGAAATGAGCAGCATATCAGAGATTTAAGAAGAATAAAGATGACTATTATAATTTTATATAGAAATTTTAATTTAGGACTTTAAAAATACTTTCTGCCTATGGTGACTATCCAATTTTGCCAAAGAGCTATCATACCCTGGGCAAGATTGGTGAAATTAGAATTACAACAGGGCATATTTGCATATGCATAGGCTTGGACTTAATTTTTTTTTTCCCCCAGGCAAAGGTAGGTGTCGTTCCCACCAACACATCTACTCACATTTGGAGTTCTAATTTTGCTGATAAAGTAAAGCAGCACACCTCCCCTTAGTTTGCTCTTCACTATGAAATTTTAGCTGTTACCAATCAGTAAGGTAAAAATCCTGTACGTGTGTTCCTTTACCACACCATCTACTCTTTATTCATAATTGTGTCCTTTTTCTGATGTTTATAACTGTCACTCACTAATGACACAGGAGAGGTTAATGGATCATATTGACACCCAGATCTTAGAGCAAATGGAACGGCTTCCAGGACTCCCCCAAATCTGTCTGTGCTCTTAACACATTTGCTAATAAGGATTTCCTTCATCAAAACCATTGGAGACATGGTTCATGAAAGAATCTATGTCACAAAACCATATAATAATCCACGTCCTTTAAGAAAGCATACCAAGTATTTTTACATATAGCAAATAATATCATTGATTATTAAGGAAATTTTTAAAAAATATCTCTGGTCTACCATACTAATGGAGGGAGTGGGGCATGGAAATCTTTACAGTAGTCTCTAGAGTCAAATGAATTCAGAAGTTACAAGTTTACAGTATATTATAGTTACATTACAAAATCTCTTCGAAAAAAGACAGAAAATCAGACTAATAACAAACCCTAGAAATCTGACTGTAGAATTGAGGCTACCAGAACAGGGGAGAGGGTGGAGAGCAAAGTGGAGAGGGTGTTCTGTGGACTGTGGTGGAGGACTTGGTGGTAGGTGTCCTGTGGTGATCTATGTTAATACTACTGAAGGGGTATGATCTTGTAACTCTGAAAGATATACAGTGTTGTAAATCAGTGTTACCGCAACTAAAAAAACATCTCTTAAACTAGACTTACTTTTCATTGCCAAATAGAATCTCTCTGAAAATAGGGTTTGTAATGAAATTGCTACAGACTTTCAACTATAATGCACAAAGGAAAAGACTGTACCTATTTAAAATGTTTTTTTTTGGTTTGGGATCTGTCAAGATAACAAATGGACTGTTTTTTTATTTGGTTGGTTGATTTTTTCACTAATGTTTTATTAAATATTCAAAAATTGTGGTACAAATTAATTTTCTATCACCTCGCCTAAGATTTTAAACATTTAATGTTGTTAATCTTCCGAAAGGGCATTTGTCACAGTAGGTAAGCAAGCACCAAAAAATATGCAAAAATGTGCTTCCTACTGAGTTATTTACTTGGAATAAATGTATCCTATAAGATGTTAGACCTAAAGCATTTAACTATAACCTAAGAGAAAATAAAGCATGGGTTACATGGAGTTTCAAAATTTAATATGAATTATGCAAAAAGAAAAATTAAAAGCAATGATAACCTGAGAGCTGTAAAGTCACAAATTAAAATCAAAACAAAAAGCTTGAAAATATCTGAAACCAAAACTTCTGTTACTGCATTTATCATCGGGAGACATAAACAAAGCTTAAATGCAATATAACAGGTTACTTTTAAATAGCATTTCCCATTTGTAAAATTTACATAATTTTATTGACACTTAAAAGTAAAATAGAAATTATTACTACTTTACAGATAGAGTAAGCTATTTAAAGGATTCTTTAAAATACCATTTGTGTAACAAAATAATAATTTTATATGTTTCAGGTCCCTCACCTTCTGATTTTAAAGGCCAAAAATAAGTGATGTTTTCCATTTTAAATTACAAGCTATAATTATGTGGTTCATTTAAACCACATACATATTTATAAAAGTTTTGATGAGATTAAGGAACTTCATCAAATTCTTGCCCTTTTTTCTGACTTTGGTTTATAATCAGTCATCATTGTGGTATTAATTCAGTATTTTTACCACCAATAGCCTTCTACAAGAAAATATTTCTATCTTTTCAATGCCACCTCTATTGACTTACTAAAACTTACGTATTTATCAAAAAATGGCAGTCATCTCCAATGTAACTGGCACTGATATACATAACTTGCTAGGGTTACAATGAAGTGGATATCATTCTTATGTCATAATTTTTAAATTTGATTTAATCTATTTGGGAAAATTTCAAAATCATAGAAAATTTGCGTAATTAATAATTGTGCCAAGAATATGAATAAACAGGTGTCTCCACTGTTAATATTTTGCTCCATTTAATGTTCGCTTTTTATCTCTCTTCATATTACTCTTTTATGATAAAATATGACACACTTGAAGGTAAAACATCACTAAATTTATCCCTAAATAGCTCAGTATATATTTTCTAATGTTACCCAAACTGCTAAGGTGAAGGTCCATTTACCTGGTGACCCAAAGCCAACACCAGGTTGCATTTATCAGACCAAGAACTTTATTGCCTGACAAGCAATAGAGAAGGGAGAACTGCCTTCAAAAAAGAAGAAAAAGCAAAACGTTGCCTGATCATCAGGGAGGGGTTCCCCTGATTTGGGTCAGGTACTTTATGAATTTAGGGCGGAGCCTCAGCAGTCACAAGCAGTAGGTCTTCTCATGCCCTTGGCAGTCTCGTACGCATCCCTTTGTTCTGCAGAGCCTGTAGCTGCCATGTTTCTTTCTCTTCTGCATATGAGTGAAAACATCCTGAATTTCTTTCTCCCTCTGACTTATTTCACTTAACATAAGTATGGTCGTATGCCGTCACAAATGGCAAGGGTTCAGTTTTTATAGTAGTTATTGTTTCATTGTGTATATACACATTTTCTTAATCCACTCATCTGTGGCAATACTAAATAGTACTGCAGTGAACACAAGAGTTAAGATATCCCTTCAAATTGGTGTTTCAGCATTTTTTAAATGGATAGCAGGGAGTGGAATGTTGAATCCTATGACAGATATAGTTTCAATATTTTGTGAGACCCCCCCACCCCCCACTCTTGGACTAAGAGATGCCCAGATCACTGCTAGAACATTTCTGGGTGTATCTGTAAGGATATTAGCCTATGAATTGGTGGGCTGAGGAAACCAGATGGCCTTCCCCAAGATGGATGGGCCAGTGGGCATCCTACGGGCTGTTGAGCACCCAAAAAGAACAAAAAGGCAGAGAAAGGGTGAATTTGCACTAACTTTCTGTCTGTACTTGACCTGAGACATTCATTTTCTCCTGCCCCCAGACTAAAGCTCAGGCTTTTTGGACTCAGATCAGGATATACACCATCAGCCTCTCAATTCTCAGGCTTTTAGACTCAGACTCAATTATACTAAGGACTTTCCTAGTTTTTCAGCTTGCAGACAAGAGATGATGGTCCTTTTCAGCTTCCATAACTCCATGAGCCATAACTTCCTAAACTATATATGTGTGTGTGTGTGTATGCACGCATGTATGCTGAAATGTTTTTATTTCCTCAGTGACTTTCTTTTTCCTGGATCTTTAAGTAAAAAAAATGAGACTATCTAATCTGTGTTTTTGTAGAAAATAGCTTGTGATGAGATTTACTTCTGAAATAAGAAATTCCAGTAATAGACAGACATATTAAATTGTATTTAAAAAAAACTCAGTTGTAATAGAAGATATGATAAAAAGTCAAAGTATTTGGAAAATAATTTTGCTACTTTTTTCTGCAGATGACAACTAAATGGTTAAAAAGCTATAAAGGTCACTAAAATTAATATGAAAAAGATAAGGAAACCAACAGGAAAATGAGCAAAGGGTGTGCTTAGGAAAGTCCCAAAAAGGCAACTCCAGATGGCCATAGGTATTTTAAAAGGAGCTTAAATCTACTACTATTCAGAAAATGAAAATTAAATTAAGTTTCATAAAAAATGAAATGTTACTTTATACTCCAGGCACACAAAAATGTTAAAAGAACATTAAATCTATTATAGAAAGGTCAGAGGGCATTCTCAGATAATGCTGATGAAAATCTTTATGTCTGATAGCATCTATTAAGTTTTAAAGCATGCCTTTTCTCTTTCAATGCTATGGGTGAAATCTCTGCCATAATAAGAGTAAGAGTTAGTAAAGATATGTTAAAGGTATTAATTGAAGCATTGTTTATACTGACAAAAAAGGGAGAAAAGGGAGCATGCAGCAAGAAGGGGAATCATTGAGTAAAGAACACCACACCCAAGACTTAAGTACCACGGAGCCAATAAAAAGAACACCTGTGTTGCTATACCTGTAACAGGGCTGAGTCCAAAGTCCAGTAAATGTGGTGCCCCCTGGAGGGGTTTTCTGTTGAGAATGAATAGCCCCAGGTAAACAGCTCAGTTTGCATTTGGGGCGGGGTTTCTGATGAGGGATAAAGGGGACTTAAGGAGAAAGAAGAGGCAGTCGCCGAGATGTAGGAAAAGAAGACGCAGTTGCCATGATGTAGGAATAAAAGAGGCAGTTGTCATGTTAAAGGAATAGAGGAAGCAGTCGCTATATGTAGAAAAGAAGAAACGTTTTGAATCTTTGGTGACTTTGGGGCTAGCCATTTTGGAGCCTTTGCAAGTGGCCGAGTGACAGAAACTGCTCCCAGTTTTGTCTTTACTGCAGCCAAAGGAGGAAGGCAGAGGCTCGAAGCAGGCACCTTCCTAAAATGCTTGAGTGCAGTCAGTTGGGCCATCTGGCCACTATAGTTGCTGTTTGCAGTGTTGTTGGCCTGGTGCAGTGCTGGGGCACCGTGGCATTTTTGGGAGCATCTCCAGTTGTGTTCTGTGTCATCCTCGTGAGTTGGAACCTGGCCTACAGTCTGATTGTTGCACCTCTGCAGAAGAAGGAAGATGCCATTTTGGAATCGTGGCCTATTGTTTGGAAGAGGAACTCCACATCAGCAGTGGCAGGAAGACACCATCTTTGTTATTACTTTTCTGGGACTTAAAGAACTGGACGTTGTTTTAAGTAAGGTCAATGGCCATATGTTGACTTTAGTAATTCTTTCCTTTTCCCTGTTTGTTAAATAAATCTCTTTGTTATTGTCCCCTAAGCCTGAGTAGTCTTGCAATTGTGCACACGGGTGCAGAACCAATATAGTGACCGGTAAGCAAATGGGACACTGCCTTTGGCTAATTTTGAAGCCCCATTTGTTCGGTATAATACCCATTTACTCAGAAGGATTCCCAGTACAAATTATTGAATGAAAAAATATAAAATAGTGTAAATACAATCTTTAAGATGACAAAAAATTCTCCATATACACAAATATACACATTTATATACAAATATGCAAACTACAAATGAGATAACTTGAGTATTGAGAAAAGGACAGAATACTCCACAAGTTGTTACCTTGTATGACCCAGGAGAATGGTTAGAACTAGAGGAGGGTAATACAGGCAGAGGTAGGAAGAATGGAGGAAGTGGGTGAATAAAGAAAAAAGGCTGACACTGTTATCTCCTCTGTTAAAACAGTGAATTTATATCTGCATTTTTATTTACCAAAAAAATAACAAATATTAAATCATATAAGGACAGTGACTGAGAATTTGATGAAAATGAAGTATCTAGTTCCCAGAAAAATCCATCTTGGCACACAGAGACAAAAATCTGCGTAAGTTTTTAAGATCACAGAGGTCCTAAGCTAAGGCTGTCTTAATGAGTAACTCAAGGACCTTGACTCAATCAAGTTTATCCTCCCAACATGGCATGAGAGGAGATCAAATGGCATCACTTTGACCTAAATTTGACTGCAAGAATCAGAGTAGTTTTGCTCTTTAAATGTATTCTGTACATATTCAGTGATTAGCTGCTTCAAGATGACCACTCCATCAGCCCATGTGTCCCTCCCTCACGAATCACAGAATTAGGTCCACTGTTTTTCTTTATGGCAGTAGGGTCTTTAGATTTTAATTTTTATACAAGTATTAAATTTCTAGGGAAATGATTCCAGTGAGCCAAGTTAAATTAGCCCATTCTTTCAAACAATTTAAACACTGAATAAAATGTCCAGGTTGAAAGGGGACTAGAGTTAACTGGGTTGGGAATACAGAGACAATCCTAACCATGTAGGGGAATTAATTTTTTTCAAATACAGTTTTGACTTTTTCTAACACACAAATCTTTCAGCTACAAGGTTCATGTGCTTGTTAAAAGTAGAAAATTTTTAGAAACCACGTCTTAAGAGGAACATACAGTAAAACCTACTTTCAATCAAAGACTGCCAAGAGCATCAGGTATAACATAAAGTGTCAAAGCAAGTGTTTCTATTTTCTCCTTGCTTATTCAGTCCTGAGGCCACCCCTGATGAAAAGTTGCCAAGTTACAATGGTGACTTGGTAATGGGACTATTATAGACAAGGCACTAAATGAGTTCAAGAAACTCATTCATCTTATTGATTGTGCTTGCAATCTGGAGAGAATGCATTCACTCTGAGTACAATACAAATAAACTTCTATAGCACCTTTGATGCAAACACATCCCAAGGCACTTTTCAGCAAAGTACAATACTAAAATGTGCAAGTGCATTGCCAGAGAAAATGAACCTGTTCAAATATATAGAACTAAAGTTTAGGTTTAAATAAGGCTTTAAATTTAGCATTTTATCTTCTAGGTTAAATCTCATTCAAGAACTGGGCAAAGTTAAAAGTGCAGGATCAGGTTCTGGAAGTTTTCAACATTCATCAACATGAGGGCTAGGCTGAATGATCACAGAAATACCCTCCAGATATTTCATTATTGGGATTTTAATTCTGCATTACCCAGTAAGTATATCTGTTGCAATGAAGAATTGCTTACTTGCTGTACAAATTACTGTGGCTTGACTTCCTTGGTCAACTCAACTAGATGGTTACCAAAGATAGGCCTCCTCTTCTATATGTGTGTATGGCTCAGCTGGCCATGGCCCAGTGATGACCTTCAGAGCTGTTCACCCATTTCATTTATGAAGGTAAAAACAGACACCAATGTATTCTTATACTTCGGGCTACCAAAGTCAGCTGGGAAACCCTTCAGGAAGGGACTGTTTCCTGATAATGATGCTCGGCATATTTTCAACTTTCTATGAAAACATTAGAAAGCTCCTTACAGATCCCCCAAAATTAAAATTGGTATAAGATGCAGCTTTCACATTTCAGCACTCTGTGATACCCTAAATATAACTGTTAAGTGAAATCTGTAGCATCACCATCTGAGGCTGGTGTCCTCCATGGGGCAGCTATACTGCATCCTTACCAGCCTGCACTGTGCTGTGTGTACATGATGAATAAAAACATAGGGAGGGAGCTTTTATTCATTTTCCTCTACATCTAATGACTCCATCTTTTTATTTATTTTGTAATATTTCTTCAGGAGTTCAAGAAATCTGTTAGTCCTACCATATTGTCTTTTACATGGTGCATAGAAACATTCTTCGGGTGAAAGCCATAAGTGTTCATTTGTTCATGTTCAAATAGAGCCTTGAACTTGAAAACACATAGTATATTACTAATAATAAGTGCATTTCTAATAATAAGGGTATATGTTGTGCAAATAAGCATTAGGAACAAATATGCCATCTAGGGTAGAGTAGCCTTATTTGAATTCAAATATCTCTGGCAACAAGGAAAGTACCAGAAGATACAGGTTGAGTCTGGAAGGGTTCCCTGTGCTGTCTACAGATCATCCCATCACTGCTCTTACCATTGATTTCAAATAACTCTGGCCAACTGATTCCAAGTCAGAGACTTGCTGCAGAAACTCTTCTTTACAACCACAAGTTTCCTTTGCATAGTCTGAGCCCCTAGAATCTGTGAGTAACACGTGGACATGAGTTACCTGTTGCTATTCTAACTATGAGGTAAAATATTAGTACCAAGTTGTGCTATTCCACAGGAATGTGAGCTAGGCGAGCTGTGGCCACAGAATCAGACCTAATTGGTTATTCCCAAAATGGCAACTAAGAACCTTCTGGCAAAAAGGCACAGTAAAGAGTGCATAAATGCATGAGAATATCTTCTGCCCAAGAATGTCCAGAGTCTGCACTGAATTTTTGATGTTCCAGTTCCCCAAAATAGAAGGAAACCCCTCCTTGAAACTCTGGGAGAAGGTGTATTTGAAAAGGATTTCTCCCTTCCCCATTGCTTGTCAGGCAACAAAGTTCTTATCCCGTTAAACTGAACCTGGTTTTTTAATTTTTGGTTTTTGGTCACCAGGCAAACCTTCACCTGGGGCGTGAGATTTGGTAACATTTATCTAACAATATTCGCACAAATAGTGACATAAAATAATAGAAATCTTTTCCCTTCTGCTTCTGTGACTCAGAAGTCTGGACACAGTGTGGCTGAATGTCCTGCTAGGATCTCTGGATAAAATCAAGTGTTTGTCAGGTCAACAGTCCTCACCTGGGACTTGGTATCCTCATTCACTCTCACTGGTGTTGACATAATTAATTTCCTGACAGAGGAAGGCTATCCCGTTTCCTCGCTGATTATCAACTGGAGACAACTCCTGAATCCTGGAGGCTGTCTGCACTCCTGGCCACATGACCTTCTCTGTGGGCAGCTTATACCATGAACAAATACTTTCTTCCAGACCAGCTGGAGTACATTTCTCTGATTTCCTTTCTAGACTAGCCAGAGAACTCTCTTCTGAGAGCAGAGTGGGAGAGAGCACAATGGACTATGGAGGAGGCGGTGCTTTGGTGGTGGGAAGCTGTGGTGACTACACCTGAAAGGGGGCTCCTAGCCTTCCAAAATGCTAACAAGGATGTAAACTAATGATACTTCAATAAAATGTTTTAAATAAAGTAATAAAGGGCTCATGCACTTAGGTGTCACTACTTTAGGACAGATTTGGACTTGGATTGCATTTGAATGGAAGAACCTAGATTGAGTGTTTGATAGAATAATTAGAGAGGAGGGCCTCCCTGCTTGTACAGGGGTTAAAGTATCAGCACTATCAAGCTATCGCCAGCCACTGCA